>JAQHUG010000639.1:136419-166211 GCA_028555095.1 Dicrostonyx torquatus
ATATATATATATATATATATATATATTACCCACAAGTTTCAGGTGCTGTTGTTTCAAGCCCTTGGATCACAGTTTAAGAAGCATGGCTTTGTATAGGTCGCCTGCTCATAGTGGGTATCCAACAGATGCTCCCAAGCTTAAGTGGATACCACGTGGGATTGTCAGATAAAATATGCGTCCAGTTAAATTTGATGTAAATTCATGTAAATAGGGAATTATTTAGTATAAATATGTCCTAAAGATTACTTGAAACAAAAAATTTTGTCATGAAGCCTCCGTTTAAATCTAAACATATTTGCTACATTTGATGACTCTAATTCTCTTTCTTCCATCTGTGTGACTGTAATGAACACGTTGCAAGTGTCACAAGATGGCTATTCCTGACGAAAATAAAAGTGAGAATACCAGGCATGGCAGCACACAGCTTTAAAGCCAGCAGCACTCAGGTGGCAGAGGCAAGAGAATGTCTGAGTTCAAGGTCACATAGCAAATTCCAGTGAGATCCCGTCAAAAAAAAAAAAAGAAACTAAAAATGAACTAGGAAAACTGAAAGTGGCAAGAAAAGATCAGTATACAAGCCATAATAAGGGAGAGAGAGGAGTTGGGATTTATTTGAGGAAATGGAACCCTTCTGAATGTGGAATTGTGAGTCCAGCTTCAATGTGTAGTGCTTATTAGCATAAAACCAACTTAGGGAGCTACATGTTTGTTCCACAATTCAGAACAGAAGCCTGGGAAAATCCTCTGAACGAGACTCTGCTTTCCAGAGTAAGTGGCTTGGAGGGTGCTCCTTTATCTTAACAAGCTGCCTTCAAAATCGAGCAGCTGGACCTCCATAGAGAACCACTGTTCGCCACAGCAGAAACCCATGACCAGGGACCTTCCTGGAAAATTGTGCCGTGCCAGGGTAGGGAATTGTCTACTGTAATTGATGTACAGAGGAAAGGGATCAGTGGGTTGGATTCTGAGAGCGGAACACTCTAGGATAATTAGGCATTGTGCCAAGCTGGGTATTCTTGAACTTGGGGAGGCTGAGGTACGTGGATCCCTTGAGCCCTGGAATTGGATACCAGGCTAAGGAACATAGCAGAACCCTGTCTCAAAACAGAATCTCCTGGCGGGGCCTAGCTGGTGTGTGTGTGTGTGTGTGTGTGTGTGTGTGTGTGTGTGTGTGTGTGTGTGTGCGCGCGCGCGCGCGGGCACGCAGTTCTGTGAATTTTGCCTATAGGATCTTCATCTGGTTCTGGCAATGGCTACTGGAAAAAAATATCCCCCTGTACTTCTACGGGGGGAAGAACAAAAGGAAAAAATCGATTTAGCTCTATAGCCAGTCTGATCTCCTGGGGATTTATCAGAGAGAAGCTGACCTGAGGCAAGGGAAATTCATAACTCTGGCTCACTCTAGCCATCTTAATACCCACTTTTCCAGGTTGGGGAGGATTGAGAAGCACTTGTGATGTTGCCAATCAGAGGTAAAGGCTCCCATGGAGCCTTTCTTCCTCAAAAATCTTGCAGCTACATCAGTAAAGGTCTAGTCTCAGAAGTTTCTTGTACCCAGTAAATGACACCCACCTTCAAGGAAAGAAATTACAAGACATGAAAAGAGTACTATGCAAAACCAATATAGTATCAATCATAGTTCTAATAGAAGTGAGTCAGGGCTGGTGGTGTGGCTCACTTGCTTACTTACAAGGTTTCATACCCTTTGTTTAATCCCCAACACCACGAAGAAAAACAGATCAACAATAACAAAGCAAATGCAAGCCTCCTGCCACTGAAGACAAGGAGAAAATTTAAATGCACAAGTGTATGATGAATTAAAATAAGCCAATCTGGAAAAGCTACATAACATATGATTTCACCCCTGCTGCATACTGGAAAAGATAAAACTACGGAGTCAGGAAAATGATCAGAGTTGTCAGTATTTACGAAGAGTGAGGGATGAAGAGTCGGAACTCAGAGGAATTTTACAACAGTATAATTTTTCTGGATGAATTTATAATAGCAGTTACATTTCATCATGCCCTTAGCAAAAGCTTCAGAATGTAAGATGTGACGCACCCCTGTTTTTGACTCTAAATTTTGGGTGATAATGGTGTGTCAGTGTAGATTGAACAGTTGTATCAAATGCTCTCTTCTCTGGTTGGGGATTCTGAGACTGGGGAAGACTGCATATGTAATCTTGGGCTCAATGAATAATGTTGATAGCTAAGAACATAAAACCATATTAAAAACAAAATCTATGCTGACTGTAGAGATGGACCTACCCAGATGCAGTGAAGAAAAGAATAAAAGAAAAGTACAGATGTATACACAGAGAGCTGGGATTGGGTGGTCTGGTTCTCTTCTTGAGAAGCCATGTGCCTTAGAAGCTCACCATGTTTATTATGCAGATTTTCACAAAGACGTAGGCTTGTTGCTTACAACTGAACAAGGAGGCAAAGTTATTATATACAGTTCCACAAGGAGACAGGGTTTATGGCACATAGTGGAATCAAGGAAGCAAGTTTAGCTAATCCAGGTAGGAGCATTCTCCATAGGGAGTAGTCTTAAGATGTGGTGGAGGTATCCTGCATGCATTCTCAGCATCTGTTCTCAGTCTCCTCTATGCATTCCAATGAAGACTTCTACTACGCAGCGACTTCTCCAGGCCAGTGTGAGTGAATTTTTGTTAATTTATATCAATTTAACCTGGCCATTGATGTTAATATACAACCACCTCTTCCTGTTCTTAGTATCGCTTAGCCTGCTAAAGCTTTTCTTTCTTGCTTTAAAAAAAAATACAATACTAATATACTACTTAGTTGTAGTACGTAATATACTATAGTATAATTTTTCCCACCCCTTGCTGGAATATACATTCTGTGGAGTCAAGATCTTTATTTTATTCAGTGATGTAGTGGTTAGTACAGCCTCAGGCCCATACTAAGCACTTAGTATTCATTTTTGGCTGGCTGGCTGGCTGGCTGGATGAATGGATGAATGGGTAAGTTAATGTACGGTTTGTCCCCCAAGCTCCTGATTATTTATGGCTGTCTAAATCCACACATGAAATTGAGAGTTGTGATGGTGAGGAGTGGACAGAGAGGTACAGTTGTCTGAGATCCCAGCCCCTATCAGAGATCAGAAGGGCTGGATTTGAGGAGGATTTGAGCAGGATTTCAATGTATTCAAATCTGGCCTGTCTGGGGAAAAGAAGTCTGATTGGGCCTAAGAAGGAGGGAAAGGACCTGATTGGCTTTTGAGCTGGCAGTAATAGGCCCATACCAACATACCTCCGGTAGATGATGTTTGAGCAACAACAAGATGGAAATGCTGTTTCCACTTGTGTAAAGGGACCTGACTTTTGAAGATCATTGCAATAGGTCTCGGGCAGGGACTTCCTTCAGACTGAGGTCTAACTTCCTTTGGTGGATAGTTCTGATTAGCCAAGATCAATGCTTAGTAGCCTACACTCATAGTAGGTAATTGGAAATATTTCTGAAGCCTGTGAACAATTCTCCCTTGGATTCTACACATTACAGAAGAATACCATTTTTTTTAACGATTTGTTCTGTCTTTAACCCTTGGAAACTTTGCATGAAGGCAAAGAGAGAAGTCCTGCTGGAAGTGTAGGTTGGAGAGCTGAGGGTGGGAGAGTTCATAGAGGGCCAAAGCTAGGTGAAAATGCAAGCAGGAGAGGAATTCAAAGTAGGGACACTGGAAAAGTTTGTGGGAAAGGTTTTGTGTCCTGCTTGTGATTGGAATAAATGAATTCAGTTAGCTTTGTCCTTGGCAACCGTTTGGAATAGGAACCTCCAACCAAAGGTAGGTTTTAACTGTCCACAGTGATGCCTCCACAGAAGACACTGCTTGTCTGCACCTGTGATTTGTGTAACTTCTGAATCTGGAAACTAATGTGCCTCATAATATATTAAAGTTGTTATCTAACAACTTTTATGGAAGAAATTCTGAAGTCTATAAATACCTGACATGACTCTTTTCTCCTTTTTCTCTCCTCTCCTCTCCTCCCTCCTCTTCTTTCTTTCCTTCCTTCCTTCCTTCCTTTCTTTCTATTTTTTTTTTTTTGGAGACAGGACCTCATTATCTAGCCTGGCTGACCTAGAACTCTCTATGTAGAGCAGGCTGGCCTAGAACTCACAAAGACTTCTTTGCCACTGCCTCAGAGTTCCGGGATTAAGGACTTGTGCCACCACATCTGGCTGTCAAATCTTGATAGTTTAATAAAATTTTACGTATACGCATGTTTAGTGTGCATGTATGTCTGTACACCACACTTGTGATTTGTACTTCCAGTAACCAGAAGAAGTTGCAGACAGTTGTCAGGTGTCATGTGGATGCTGGGAATTGAAACCAGTCCTCTGGAAGTGCCCTTAACCACTGAACAATTTCTCCAGCTGCCCCCCAACATTATATTTTAAAAGAAATATATGTTGTAGGACCAGTTTTGATCCTGGTATAATATCTGCTATCAACTTAAAAGTCATATGAGCAAACTCCTTTTGAACTGTCAGAAATTTTATAATATAACTTTTTTAGGTGCTCATATTTTTATTCTCCTCAATGCAGAATATTTCATTTCAACGTAATATGTTTTTATTTTTGAAATTCTTTTTTGTCACCTCCTAATCCTTGCCATAATATAAACTTACATTGTAAGGAATGTTTATTTCCTGTTTCTGCTATGCCTTGCAACTTTCATCAGACTCTTTTCATTGTAGCCATTACCACATAATTGGATAAAATACAATGAACCCATTACAAAGAAATTTACTTAATAAACTTAAGATATTACCACAAATATATTTTTAGTTTGAGGAAAGGGGATTTTACTTCAGTTTCTCTTTTTTGCAAAATTAATTCATACATTTTGATGTTACTTATTGTTCAAATGAAATAAAATTCAGCATTTTTAGTAGACTTTGGTGTCAAGAAACACTGTTCATACAAAATAGTAGATGGGAATGAAATTAATTCATTTCAAACAATATTGTTGAGTATTTCCTAAATTATATACCAGAGATTGCATAATTATAGTTACAGTTATCATGACCTACCAAATGACAGCTTGGTCCTTCTTTTGATTTTGTTGAAACCAAGGCATTAGAAACTACTTATCTTTACCAAAAGGCAGCATAATTAGCATAATGAATTTTCTCAATATTTCCCATGTTTTCTTTCCAGGAGGTTTGAAAACTCAATTAAACTTAGAGGTTAATTGACCTGTCTCTTTCTTTTATAAGGTAGGACAAATGAAAGTATAAAAGTTGAGTGGTCAGGTATGTTTTTATACAGATCAAGTTTAAGAAAAATTGTATATGGAAGTCGAAAAATTTGAAAGTCAATTAAAAAGAGAAAACACAAAGGCTGGGGATATAGCTCTATTAGGTGACTGCTTGCCTTCCACATACAAACCTCTTGGTTCCCTTTCTGGCCCTGACTTACAAGCATAGTGGTACATTTTTGTATTCTCAGCACTTGGGAGTTAGAGGCAGGAGGATTGGAACTACCAAAGTATCCTCTCTTAAATAGTCAGTTAAATTTAAAGGGAAGTATGTAGATTTGAAAGAAAATGACTCTCAAAGGGAGTGGCAATATTAAGATATGTGGCTTTGTTAGAGTAGGTGTGACCTTGTTGGTGGAAGTATGTCACTGTAGGGGTGGGTTGTGAGGTCTCCTATGCTCAAGCTATGCCCAGTGTCACAGTTCACTTCCTATGCCTGTGGATAAAGAGGTAGAACTCTCAGCTCCTTCTCTAGTACCATGTCTGCCTGCATGCAGCCATACTTCTCACCATGATCACAATGAACTAAACTTCTGAAACTATAAGCCATCACAATTAAATGCTTTCCTTTATAAAAATTGCTTTGGTCATGGTGTTTCTTCACAGCAATTGAAGCCCTAATTAAGACGATCAGGCACTGCATATTGAACATCTTCTTGTCTTCATTTTTAGTATAATATTTTTGAACATAGTAGTTGTTCAACATAGGGTGCTTTTTTGTTTTTAAGAGATGGGAATCAAAATCAGGACCTCACTCATGCCAGGTAAATGTTCAACTGTGCTCCATCTGCAGCCCAATAAATAGATTTTAAATGAGTAAGGGCTGAATATTTAGAAAGGGAGTGTATATCTATCTTAGAGATGCCTTAAGTAACCCTATCTTTTGAGATCATAAGACATTTATTCCAAACCAATTGTCTACAATGCTTTAAATTATGATATAGGGACTCTGGGAACTTACAGAATTTGTTATCTTCATAAAAAAACCACACATAGAGTGGTGTATACAGATCTAGACTCAATAGAGCTTCTGTGTTTGCTAGCCCCTGCAGTATACACTGCAAAGCAATCAATAGCAGCAACATGAAGACATCAGGAAAATGAGATTGTGTAAAAACTAAAGGAGCAAAGAATCTGGCTACTATAGAGACCAACAGTAGACACAGCTGTTGACTCTAGGGAACAGCAGAACAAGAGGAGGATAAAATGAGCAATAAAAGGCCATTGAAACACACCTGTTCTAGTGGGAGACAGGCCTTGGACAGTATCTGGTTACATGCCTAGAACAATTTCCCTCTTATTTATTTTAAACTCTGAGTAATCTAGGGATAAAATTGACCATGGGTGAGGTATTGCTTTAGTCTTTCCTATAGGCAATATCCTTTTAGTATCAATATATATATATATATATATATATATATATATATATATATACTGTCAAAGACAAAGCACAGACAATTTATCTTTAAAACACAAGGTCAATAATATAAGAAAGACAAAAATTATTTTGAAACTAAACAGTCAACTCAGGTTAACTCTTCCTCTCTCCTTATTTCTCCCCTTTCCAGTCCCTGTTGAATTTTGAAGATAAGTTCTCAAGTTGCCCAGACTGGCCTCCACATCCCTGTGTAGCCACGGGTTCCCTTGAGTTTTTTTCCACCTCACGAGTGTTAGATTACAGGTGTTTGTCACTATTCCCTTCTTAAATTGTAATCTCCATTGTTAAACTGTTCTTTTTCTTTCTTTTCTTTTTTTCAAATATTTGTTTTGTATGTATGGGTATTTCCCTTTCATGTATGTACCTGTTGTCCATGAAGATCATAAGAGAAAATTGGAGCCCCTGTAACTGGAATAGCAGATAGATGTGATCAATGTGGATACTGGTAGTTGATCCTGGGTCCTGTATAAGACAAGTTCTTGTTACCCCTGCATCCTCTTTCCAACCCCCAAATACTTTAGTTATTACTTTTTCTACATAGAAGAGATTATTGATATGCCAAAATAAAATTAAGCAAAAATTTAAAACCAATTTTTATTTTTATTGCTAATAATGTATGCATACCTAATCGGAAGAAGACCCTTTGATAGGGATTTTACTTTAGAGATTATAATATAATTACATTATTTCTTCCTTCCCTTTCTTTCTTCCACATTCTCACCTATACCTCTCCATGCTCTCTTTCAAGTTCATGGCCTCTATTTTTCATTAATTGTTGTTACATTAGTTATATGTATATTTATATATATTTCTAAATACTTATATGTTTTCTTTTTTATACATTTGCTGTTAGATAAACTAAAGAATCTCCTAGTTGGTCCCATTCATAGTTTATGTTAGTATATTTTATAAAGCCCCCCCACTCCCGCTGTTGAAGGAGCCCAGGGCTTTACAGACTCCAGGCAAACTCCTTTCCTCTTAGTTAGGTTTCCAGCCCTTTAGAGACATTTATTAACTAAGCTGGGAATTCAGTTGTCAGTGGAGGCTGGTGATGTTGAAGGATGTTACCGTGTTTGTAGCGTGTTCAGAGAATCTGAGATGATAAGGCATGCTTCGTGGTGGAGGACATGAAAAGAGATAGAATTGTGAAAGTCCAGTGGGTTTAGGTAATATTCTTGCCTTAGGGTAAGTCACTCTTCTCATTTCTGTGATAAAGTAGTCAATAAGAGCAACTCAGAAATCAAAGGGTTTATCTTGCTTCTTCATGATGTGTGGGGATAGAATAGCTATTCTCTACCTGTGGATCATGACCCCTTTGGGGGTTAAATGACCCTTTAACAGGGGTTGCATATAAGCTATCCTGCATATCAGATATATACACTATGACTCCAAACAGTACCACATTACAGATATGAAGTATCAATGGATATAATCTTATGGTTGGGATCACCACATCATGAGGAACTGTATTAACAACTCATAGCATTAGGAAGGTGCAGAATCACAGGGATAGAGGCTTCCATGACAACAGGAATATGTTGTGGCTTGATCACATTGCTTCCAATGGAAGCAGTTGCCCAGATCACTTTCTCCGTTTTATTTAGCTGAAGGCCTCAGCCCATAGTTTCCTGCCCCTCACATTTTGGGTGTGTATTCTCTACTCAGTTCAATATTTCTAGGAATGCTGTCAATACATTTGTGCGTGTATTCTCTGTTCAGTTAAACATTTCTGGAAGTGCTCTCACATACATGGCCAGAGGTGTGTGCCTCCAGGATGATTTTAGACCCTACCAAGCTTACAATTTTAACCATTACAGGCTTTATCCGAAAAAGCAAGAGGAATTCACTGAGTAGCTTTCGTGTTCTAAAACGACAAATATCTGATTAACAGCTCCCAAATTTCCCAGAGCTTTCAGTTCTGAATGGATTGCAGGACTGAGCAAGGCTAGCCCTGGAGGCGGTGCTACTTCATGCGTTGGTCCAGAGTCCTACCTATAGATGAGGAGAGAGATAAATACCTTGAGTTGATGGAGGTGTCAGAGATGAAAAACAAGCAAACGGACAGGATTCACTGATAAATTGATGGCAGGGAAAGAGCTTTAACATTTAGGATAGCTTCCAATTTTCTGGCTTGGGTATTGAGAAGATAATGGCACTTTTGACTGTATGTACATCACATAAGGAGACAAATAAATGCAGGGAAGTGGTTACAAATCTTGAATCCACTTCCTGTTGTACTGGATTATTGGTACATAGGAAATATACAGGGAAGACAAGTGTTGCATTCAGAAAAAAGATGTATGAAAGTGTCACTGCCACATGATTGAGAACTTGAGAATGGATGAAATAAAGTTAGAAGTATATGCTATACCCTGAGAAGCTCCAACACTGCAAGTTTGCTCAAAATAGAGAAACAAAAAGCAGGGCATAATGGCCTCCAACTGTAATCCCAGCACTTGGGGGGTAGATGAAGCAATACCAGAAATCCAAGGCCAACCTTGAATACATAGAAGATTGAAGCTAGCCTGTGTTATATGAGACTATGGCTCAAACAAAACCAGAAAGAACAAAATGGAGAAATAAGCCAGACAAATGCAAGGAGGGCAAATTCTCAGAATTAGGATTCATTTTTTTCCAGAGGGGGAAAACTGAAATAGGTTACTATTTTAGAAGGCTAGGGTACACTGTTTCAGCAAAGAGGGAGTGGCCTTGTAAGTTCAGCTCATCATCCCATGGTGGCTCCGACTTCCCCCTTAGTTATAGGCAACGAACACAAGAGCAAGGTGGTTTATTGTAATATACAGAACTGGGGCACATGGAAAGTATGATTCTCCTTTTGAATGTAATGGAGCTTATTGAGAAATGTGCTGGGTGATTTTCCACAGTCATGTGGCAAACTATCTTATTTTTTTTTGACTAGAAAACCAGGCTTCCTAGTTTTGATTTATTAGCACACACATGAGCCAAACACGCTAGAAGTCACAAAAAAGGACTCAGATTCCTTTATAAGGGGGAAATCCTTCAATTAACATATGGGGAAAATGTCCACAGGGTTACCAGTATTATGTCTATGTTTATCAAGAAGACACAGGAGGACGATCAAAGGGTGCATCACACTGTAAAATGCACCATGTACTGGAACTGCTTGATAGTCTGAAAGGTTCTGGAAGCATGAAGCCCTTTGAATCAAGGAGTATAAACTGTCCACAGCCTTTGAGTTCACCTAGGGTCAGATAGCAAAGATGATGTTGCTTACTTTAAATAATAGAACTGGACACTGGCTGAAAAGCTCAAGCTACAAACGGCCTAGGACTTCTGTGCCTAAGCCAAACGGATGAACAGAACAGGAAGTTTGTAGAAGGAATGACAGAAAAATATAAAGGAGGGTGAATGGATACAAACTTGTTGGTTACTTTGAATTTTATCCCAACAGTGAATTCAATGACTATAGATCTTATTTCAGAAGACCAAGTCTCTTTTAAGAAAGATTGCACATTGTATACATTTCTAAGCTCATGATATTAATAAATCTTAGAGAGACAGAAGAAGGGAGGGAGAGTGGGGCAGGGGGAAGAATGAGAATGAGAGAGTCTAAGAAACGGACTCTGTGTCTGCCTGACAGCCACTGGATGAAATCACAAAGAAAACACTGGCAAGAGATCAGGCCTCCTGGAATCCATTAAATACAAAGGCAGAAGCAGACTAAACGCTGGTTACAGCTCAGCATGCTACATCCAGCGTTGAGCAGAGCAGCTGTTTAAGGCTAAGCAGATCCAGCAATAAACTTTCATCATCAGCATTCATAAAATAACAAGAACGGAAGTTTGCTAGGTCACAGAACAACTGCTGCTGTTACCACAGGGCCTATCACATGCCAGACAAGCTCTCTACAGCCGAGCTGCAGCCTCAGCCTCCATGTGTCTGTCTTAACCAGAAACAAAGCCGTCTGTGGGACATTCAGTGAGCTCTCAGTTTTGGTCTTGCGAGTTTGCATGGTTCCTCCAGGAACCACTAGTCCTTGTGGTAGTTTTTGATGGTGTACTCAGAAGAAAGAGGGTCCTTCCTGTCTATTTAAGCATGGACTTAGAATACAGATTTGTGCTAGTCTGCAGTGGAACTCATGTCCCTCTTGCCGGACCTCTGTTGGTGGATCAACTCAATAGACAAGTGCTTTGTTTTGTGCTAGACTGACAGTTGGTATAGCCTGTGGCAACCAAAGTTACAGGGATTATGTAGAGATCAGACAGATCCTTTTACTCATATAATTTTTCCTCCATCTCTTCAACTGGATTCCCAGAGCTTAGACCAGTGTTTGGCTGTATATCTCTGCATCTGCTTCCATCAGTTACTGAATGAAGGTTCTATGATGAAAATTATGGTAGTCACAAATCAGATTACAGAAGGACAGTTCAGAACACTATTGCTAGGAGGCTTAGCTGGGGTCATCCTTGTGGGTTCCTGGGAGTTACCCTGGCACCAGATTTTTTCCTAACACCATAATGGTCTCTTCTATCAAGATATCTTTTTCCTTGCTCTTTCTCTCTGTCCCTTCCCCAATTTGACCATCCAGATCTCTCATGATCCCATTCCCCTTCCCTCTGCTCTACCCCTGCCCTGCCTCTGGTTTACCCAGGAGGTCTCATCTATTTCCCCTTCCCACAGCTATCTAAACATCCCTCTTAGGATCCTTCTTGTTGCCTAGCTTCTCTGGTGCTATTGATTGTGTCCTGGTTACCCTTTGCTTTATATCTAATATCCAATTACAAGCGAGTACATTCTGTGACAACATAGATGCCCCTCAACTGAAGGATGGATAAAGAAAATATGGTACATTTACACAATGGAGAAATGGTAAAAACAAAGACATGAAATTTGCAGGTAGATGGGTGGAACTAGAAAAAAAATTATTCTGAGTGGGGTAACCCAGTCCCAGAAAGTAGTGCATATATTTTATGTGGATTCATTTTCAAAAATTCAATGTTATCCGTGCATTGTTTCACAAACAGCTAAATAAAACAGCTCGAACTTCCAGAACAGCTCACTAGCAATGGATTTCCATATCATCTTAACCTATAATCTACATGCAATAAAATTCATCCTTTTGCTTAATTTCATTTTCATTTTGTTTTGCTTTCAGATTGAGTCTTATGTAGCCCAGACTGGCATCAAACTTGCTATAAAGGCAAGGATATCCTTGAATTCCATTCCTCATCTTACTGCCGTAGTCAGTCATGTTTTCAGATTATAGGTCTGTGCCACTATGCTCCATTTAAAATTTGCTCTTTTCCTCAATTTTTTTTTAGTATATTCAAGTTGTTATGTAGCCATGACCACTTTTTATTTTTACAATGGTTTTCATCACTTGCCTCAAGCAAACTCACTTGACTTCTTTTGTAAGTCAATTCACTCTTCTCCTTCCCCTCAACACTTCCCAAGCACTATGTGCCTCCTGTGCATGGACAAATCTACTGAATATAATTGAGATCATTCTATACCTTGTCTATTGCAACTGATTCCTTTTACTTAGCATATTTCTAAGGTCAATCCATTGTTGTAATTAAGGGAGAAAGGTGTGGGTTGTGTTCCCTGCGCCTGGCTCCCAAGCCCCCAGCTGCTGGCCCGCTCAGCCGCTGGTTGCTTGCTTATGCCCGAAATAACCACATGAGACCTGTATTAATTTAAATACTGCCTTGCCCATTATCTCCAGCCTTTTCTTGGCTAGCTCTCACATCTAAACTAACCCATTATAAAAGTCTGTATGTCACCACAAGGTGGGTGACTTACCGGACGGATCTAAGGTACTTCCTTCTGCGGCGGGGGCCTCATGGCGACTGACTCTGACCCAGTCTTCTTCCCAGCGTCCTCTTTTCTTTTCCCCACCTATCTAAGTCCTGCCCTATCAAATGGCCCAGGCAGCTTTTTTATTTAACCAATCAAAGCACAGAAATACAGATGAACCCTCCTTCAATCCATGTTATAGCATGTATCACTACTACATTCCTTTTCATAATAAACACCATACCATAATTGTTCATCAATTCATCAGTGGAGAGTGGACATTTGATTGTCATGAATAAGGCTGTCATAAGCATTGCCTTTAATGGCCCTGCATTGAAGTTACATGTTTTCATTCTCAGTCTTCAACATGCATGATGAGGATGGAACTCAGGTCCTTATACTTGCACATCAAGCGCCTTACCCACTGAACTATCTTTCCCACCCCCAAACTGGGTTTCAAAGTAGCTGTACCATTATCATTTGTGTCAGCAAAATTTGAATGATCCAGTTTCTGCACTTCCTCACTAACACCTGTTATTAGCCCTCTTTTCATTATAGCTACCCTAGCTCATGTGAAATAGAGATGTCAAACATGTAGCACTGTTTCCAAACACATTCCATACAATGCAGAATTTCTCTATCATTAATGATTAGTTATGGTTAATGAGACAATATTGACACATCGTTATTGATTCAAGTTTATAGTTCACATAAGGGGTCAACTTGGGTGTACATTCTATGGGAGGTTTTGTTTTACTTTATTTTTTCATTTTTACTTGTTAAGACAGGGTCTCCTGATGTAGTCCAGGCTTCCCTTGAATTCTTGACATTTTTGCTTCAGTCTCCATATCCTAGGATTGAAAGTGTATAACAAAGTCAGGTGTTGGTGACACACACCTTTAATCCCAGCACTCAGGAAGCAGAGGAAAGCAGATCTCTGTGAGTTCGAGGCTAGTCTGATCTAAAAGAGATAGTTCCAGTACAGGCTCCAAAGCTACTGAGTAACCTTGTCTCAAAAAACTCCCCCCAAAAAGTGTATACAACTATACCTTTTGTTTTTTACAAAAAACTTGCTTATTGCTATTTTTTATTATTGAACTGTGAAAATTTCTTATGTGTTAAAAACACATTTTAATTTTTGGCTTTTGAAACAGGATTCCTCTGTGAAACATGCTTGACTGTCCTGGAACTTGCTCGGTAGACAAGGCTAGCCTCGAATTTACAGAGATTTGCCTGCCTTTCCCTCCAAGACCTGGGATTAAAGGCATGAGCCACTACACCTGTCTCACAAATACCTTCTTAGATATATGTCGTGCAATATTTTCTCATATACTGTCAGTTGCTTTCGTACTCTTTCTTTTGAGGTCCTGGGATTCAGACCACATGCTACTAAACTGCACTCCCGTCCTGGAGTTCCTTGCATTTGTGTGATGCCTTCCCTTGGAGTAGTTGCTACTTTAATATATGAGCTTCAAGAATAAGGTAGAGGTTTGAGCATGGTGGTGCATAGCTATAGACTTGCTACTCAACAAACAAAGCAGGGGGTTATGAGTTTGAGGTCAATGTGTAAAGCTAAAGGGCTGGAAGTGTAGCTTTGTGCTATAGACCTTACGTATTATTTTTCAGCAAGGCTATAAGTATAGTTTAGGCTGCTTGCTTTATTTATTACTTTAATAAGGTTTTACTATGGAGGTCTGGTTTTCTTAGAATCGCTATATAGACCAAGCTAGCCTTTTACTCATGGTCATCCTCATGCTTCATCCTCTGGAGTACAGGCATGTGACATCATGCCTGGCAAATACTGCTCTAGTTAAAAAATTTAAAATCATTTCCACTTAAAACCAATGTTATTCATACCAGGTTAATTGCCTGGGAACATGTTAATTGATTCCAAATATGATACTGATAATGTTTATGTACCTTATCAAGAATGTGAAAGTCCAGGAGCATGGCTCAAGCATAGTCACTGTCAGTGTATAGATGCTTCAGAATCACTGGGAGCTCTCCTTAAGCATTGAAATTGTAGCCCACCTTTATCAGACTTTCCCATTTAGTACACTTGAAACAGAGAGTAATAACTGGCCTTCACTTTCTAAGAAGCCTCAGGGAAATGCTGCTGCTGACAGTACCAAGCCACATGGTGAGAACCAGGCACAAAGCAGCCCTTTCCCAGAGTGTCTGTGGTTAGTAACAGCTGTTGAATGGTGGAGGAATTTTACTGATTTAGCCAAATTTCTTCGTCGAGAGCCTCCTCCAAGTTTTTAATCTATGAATGTGTATTTCGATCTCCTAAGGTTATGTTGCCACCAAATTATTGAATGTGGCCTAATTTTCAAAACCTTTTTATTGAAATATTATTGGTGTGTCTGCATTGTATGACTGAAGATCTATTTGTGTCTCCCTGTGCTGCAAAGTTGTCCCTTGGCCATGGAAAATTAGTACCATAAAATGCAAAATATCCAAAATTATGATAATGCTGTTCTTCATCTGACACTGTCCAAGAAACAAAACCTTTCCTCCACTGTTAGTTGTTTCCAATGGAAAGAGCACTAAATATGGTGACCGAAATCTAGAGTCAAATGTCAGCAAGTTACACTATTATATAAGGATTTTGAAACACTGAACTACAGGCATGACAAGGTCATTTCTGTCTTGAAGTCAGAGCAACTGTGATTTCCCAAACAAGATGCTGCAGAAATGTTTTGACTTCGTTTAAGTTTTCATTTATTAATATTAGCTTCAAAATTACTTGCCCAGTTCATTCATCTTTTTTTCCTTCATCCCTTCTTCCCCCACTCTCTCCCTTCCTTCCTTCCTTTTTTCAATGAGTGTTGCTGAAGAGCAAAACCTTTTGCATGCTCAGTCTGCCACTGAGCATTTTTAGTTCTACCTGTCCCTTTAAAAAGTATGATATGTTGTCAGAGAAGAATTCTTTGCGGGGTTCAGTAAGTAACTTAGTTGGTAGTGTGCTTGTCTAGTATGCATGAAAGTCTTGGTTTGATCCCCAGCACTGCAGAAACTAGTTGCAGAAATGCACGCCTATAATCACAGCTCTTGGTAAGTGGAGGCCGCCCTGTGCTATTGAGACGGCCTAAAAAAGAGAACAAAGTTATTTTCACTATTGCAGTATGTGGGGGGGGACACTGATGGATACCTCTGACATCCCCACCACCCCTTCTTCCTTGTCACATAAAGCACATTTTGGCTCCTTAACTTCACTTTTGGGATAGTCACTATGTTACTTATTAAGGCTGTAAAGTCCTTATCTATCTAAGCCAATCATTATCTTTGTAATTTTTCAAAGTATGGTGATGGCCTTCATCGTTCATTTACTATGTGAGTAAAGGGCCTGTCTAAAAACTATTTGTCTGGTCTTCAAATAGTATTCACAGGATGCTATGGTCTTTTCTCCACTGGCTGTGGCTACATCTAGATGTTATGGCTGGGGCTGCAGTAATTATCTTGTGATCATGAGAAGAAACAGCCTGAAGACAAAACTGGAAAAGATCTTGCCCTTGAGTTATTCTTTGAAACACTGCAAAATATCGAACAAGCAAACAAAAAGGTCTGGAGTCCCCTGACCTTGAGACTTCTTGGTAGTAAAGTAAACATTTTCATGGTAGTTCACACTATTTCAAGCAGGATTTTGAACTGCACAGATGATTTCAAAGCACACATTATGTCCCATTTAGTTTCACCACAGCACACCTATTCAGCTCAACTAACTTAGTTTGTTACCATAAGTGTTGCAGTATGCAGTGAGGTCCTTCTGATTTTTTTATGTGTTGTGCACTGCATTGATAATCACTGTTATCTGATTCCCAAACTTGATCTTCTCCTTAAAATTTGGTTTTGTCCCCTCTTTTCCCTTTTCAATGTAGCCCTTTACTTTCATGCCCATCATCTATTAACACCCCTTTTTGTAAAAGGAGCTCCCACTCATAGACATAGGTCCAGTGTCTGCTTGGTACCTTCTATGATAACTCCCACATCTTTATTTACTTTTGTGATACATTCTCCCATGCAGATACCCAAGCTGTAAGCCTAGCTGTTATCAATCCAGCTGTGGCTCTTCCTATTATTCTAATGTTTGATGAGACCTCAAAGCCTTATTCATGGGGCTGAGTAAGAGATGGTCCAGTGCTAGTGTTAGGACCATCACCCATGCGATGCGGATTCCCATCACCCATGTAAATGTTAGGAAAGTGTGTTGGCCAGTCTGGCATCCCAGCACATCAGAGTTGGGGTATCTCCAGGCCAAACTGCCTGAATCATTGGGCTCAAGGTTTAAGTGAGAGACTCCCAATAAACAATGGAAATAAATGGAAAGCTATTAAAGAAGACACTTAGTGTGAAACTTTGGCTTTCACGTACACTTGCACATGGGAGTATGCATCCTCACCATGTAATCATATGTATAATAAGCAAATCACACACAAAAATATATAAATAAAGAAAATGCATGTTAGGTGGATAAAAAAATCTTGAGAAGAGTGATTGAAAGGGTGGTGTGCATGGTATATAATTTTAGGGTAGTCAGAGAAAATCTTGGTGTAAGACTTGAAACAAAGTGAAGCTTGGGGACATGGATGACTGAGGGAGGAAATAGTAAAGGTAGAGAAACCAGAAAGTGGAGAGGCTCGAATGGGGGAAAGTGACAGAGGATTCAGATTTAAGTCATCAGGAGCTGAAGATATGGTTCAGTATGGAAAGTCCCTGCTGCACAAATATGACGACCTCAGTTTGGCTCTTCAGAATCCACATTAAAATGTTGGGTATGGGGCCTGAAGTGGTGGCTCAGTACTTAAGAGCACGTGATGCTCTTGCACAGGATCTGGGTTTGGGTCGAAGCATTCATATGGTTGGTTACTCACAGTCATTTTCAATGCTGGTTCCAGGGAATCCAAACAGCCTTTTCTGTCTTCTGCAGGTACAGAAAACACACATGATGTAATACATACATGTAGGTAAAACCCTCATTTACATAAAATAAAAACAAACGACTTTTAGAAAATAAATTTGAAGCCGGGCTGTGGTGGCGCATGCCTTTAATCCCAGCACTCGGGAGGCAGAGGCAGGCGGATCTCTGTGAGTTCGAGACCAGCGTGGTCTACAAGAGCTAGTTCCAGGACAGGCTCCAAACCCACAGAGAAACCCTGTCTCGAAAAACCAAAAAAAAAAAAAAAAAAAAGAAAGAAAGAAAAGAAAATAAATTTGAGCACTAAAGTGTGTACTTAAAATCCCAGTGCTTGGGAGGTGGGGCAGAAGGATGTCTGGGAATTGTTGGGCTGCCATTTTAGCCAAATTGTTGGGCTACAGGTTTAGTGAGAGACCCTGTCTCAAACAATAAGACGCAGAACAATTGAAAAGTATATAGGATGCTGACCTTTGTCTCCATTGGCCTCTGGCCTCCATGTGCATATTCATATACATGTACACATAGATGCCTGTTGCCAAGCTTGATGACCTGAGTTCAATCCCCAGGACCCCCATGGTAGAAGGACATTGTCCTCTTAACTTCACAGGCATTATAGCATGTGCTCTCCCTAACCAAAATAAATGTAATAACATGTTTTTTAAAAAGAGTAAACAAGACACAAATGTGGCTGACCTGAAGGAGCAAAGAAGAGAGCAACTGGAGATGGATTCCAAGTAGAAACAGAATCTGATCTAGTTGGGTTGTATGATTGCAACACTTTGGCATTTCATTCTGAGAAATATGGTTTTGGAATAAAGGAATTGTATGCCCTGCCTTTGGTTCAATAGTATTTTTCTGGTTGCTGTGTTGATGGTAGAATATATGGTAGGCAACCAAAAGAGGACCAGGGGCCAGTTAGGGGAATTCCCTACTACATTCTTTGAATCTAAGTCAACAATAGCCATTTCTCTATCAAGATAATGGTGGTGAGATCTAGCTGTATCATGCATAGGTTTTTGAAGTATTGCTGACTGAACTTTTTAGGTTTTTGGTAATGGACTGTAGAGAAATATGGCTGACTTTTCTATTTTGATCCTAGGAAACTGGAAAAGATGGAATAACCTTTTAGAAGTAAAGGAAAAATACAGAAGCAAACTGGTTTGGAAGGCAACATCATGGAAAAATTATGGGATCGGATAAGGCTGTAAAACTCGCCAGGCAATCAAGTAAGATGTTTGGTAAACAGCTGGAGATGTGACCCTGGAAATAGTGACAGAAGTCTGATTCTATATATTTGGAATTTTTGGCACAGAGGTAGTATTTAAAGAAAGAATGAGCCGGGCGGTGGTGGCTCACACCTTTAATCCCAGCACTTGGGAGGCAGAGGCAGGCGGATCTCTGTGAGTTCGAGACCAGCTTGGTCTACAAGAGCTAGTTCCAGGACAGACAGAGATACTCAGAGAAACCCTGTCTCGAAAAACCAAAAAATAAAGTAAAAGAAAAGAAAGAAAGAATGAGATTACCAGAGATCCTAGGAATCAACAGAAGGAGAAGAATCACTTAGTAAGGGGCTCCTTAGAATGTGAGTCAAGGGGCTGGAGAGAGGGCTCAGAGGTTAAGAGCACTGACTATTCTTCCAAAGGTCCTGAGTTCAATTCCCAGCAACCACATGGCGGCTCACAACCATCTGTAGTGAGATCTGGTGTCCTCTTCTGGCATGCAAGCATACATGGAAGGAATGTTGTATACATAATAAATAAATCTTTTTTTAACATTTTTTATTGTTAAAATTAAAATTTACATTTACTCCCCTTGTTCCCGGCCCTCCCGCTCCCTCACTACCCCACCGCCCTCCCCCTGCTTCCTTAAGATGGGGCAGGATACCCTGCCGTATGGGAAGCCCAAGGCCCTCCCCCCTCAATCTCGGTCTAAGAAGATGTGCATCCATATAGAATAAGTTCCCAAATAGCCAATAAAAAAAAAGAATGTGAGTCAAGTAGAGGGAAAGAGACTGCTTGTGAAAGTCCAGTAAGATAGAAGGGTATAGAGGCCCAGATGTCAAGCAGAGGGGATTACACAGCTCCAACCATTACTATGCATAAGGAAACTGTGTGTTAGCAGTGGATACAGTAATGTGAAGGACATTAGTGATCAGTGATAGAAGTTTCACTGGGAACAATGGGAATGAAATCCCAAATTCTGGAGTTTAAAGGGATCAGGGGTAGTTTTTGTTTATTTATGCATATTTTTCCCTCTGAGACTAGGCTTCTCTGTGTAACAGTTCTGGCTTCTTTGGAACTTGATTTGTAGATCAGGTTGGCCTCACCCTCAGAGATCCACCTGCCTCTGCCTCCCGAGTTCTGGGTTTAAAGGCGTGTACCACCACCACCTGACTTATTTATGTTTTTTTTTTTTGAGGAGTCATTTTATGAAGGCTAAAGAGGAGGGAATAGAAAATTCTTTTTTCTTACTACCCATGAGTAAGAAGATGAAAATTGTTTTTCTTACTACCCATGAGGACAGGGAGTTGATACCCACTCATGTAACAAGACACCTTGTGTACACTTGTAATCTCAATTCCTTTTGGGACCAAGGCAGAAGGATGCCTATGGCTTGCTGGTTTACAGCCAAGCTGTGAAAACTGCAAGCCACTAGGTTAAGGGATAGATCCTGCCTCAAATGAAGGTGATACAGGAGAATTCCTGACACAGTTCTCTAGCCTCCACATACACATATGAATGTGTATACCCACAAAGACATACACACACACGATCACACAAAAAACAAACTTTAAAGGAATAAAAAATACATGAAAGGAAAATAATTAAAATAACAAAGGTAGGATGCATTCTAATTGGCTCATATTTTGTTCATTATTTCATAGATTTTATTCTTTATGAATGCACACACACACACATAAAAGGCAGAAAAAGACCTAATCAGCCCAAACTTTCCCAGCCAACCCAGCTCCTAAGCTGGACAAGTAAGGGGTCCAAAGATCCTGACAACTTTCCCCGAACCTGCCCTGTCTTGACCTTTACTCAGACTTGTCCTGGTGTCAGCAGATAAGGGGTGTCTGGACCCTGACACCCACTGCTCATACTTTTGTGCTTCTCTTAGCTCCCATCTAACAGGTTAGCATTCCTCAGACCATCATCCCCTGGCTCACTTCCCACTTCCAAGAAACCAAATCCAGATGTAAAATCCCAGAAATGACATGGCAATCCCATAAATCATTTGTCTTCAAAAATTACTATTCTCATAATAAGGAACCTTGATGAGAATAAACTTGAAAAACTTTCAGACAAAGAATTCAAAGAATGATAAGTATTTAAAAAAAACTCAAAGAAAACATGACTCTACTTCATGAGAGCAAAAATAGATGAATGAAATAAGGAAGTCAATCCAATATATAAAACTGTGATTTAACCAATAGTTAGAATTTCTCAAGAAAATTCAGGCTGAAATGATTCTGGAAATGAAGAACTCAATAATCCAAATTAAAGTGTCTATATAAAGCCTCAGCAATAGAATGGATCAGGTAGAAAACAGAATTAAGGCTGCAAAACAAAGTATAGAAACTGGACCCCTCAGTAAAGATAAATGACTAACTAGACTAAATTAGAATAAAAAAGAGTGGTAGAGAACTCTTGGTTACCATAACAAGATGCAACCTTTGGGTTATAGCATAGCAGAAGAATAATACAGTGGCAAAGGCATAAAGAATTGTTTCAATAATATCAGAGAGGGACCAGAAAATCTGCTTGGGAGTGTTTCTCCCAGAAATGGCCAGGAAACATCACCCATCATGATACCTCAGCAATATGGTTGCCTAAACGAGACCTAAAGGAGAACTGCAATAGAAAAACTAATGTCAAAATGAGGGATCTCACCCCTAACCAAAGAACTGCAGGTAAACTCAGGAACACTGAGAGGGGAGAAATTGTCTTCCCTAGAGATGAACCCTTTAATTCATTATCCAAAACCAAGTGGTCAGCAATAAAATCTTATAGATACAAGTAACACTAAGTGGATATGCAGATAACAAAGAAAATCAGGCCATTAATTTGATAGTGAGAATTGAGAAGTCCATGATAGTGGTTGGAAGGAGGAACGGGAAAGGGGGAAGCAGTGTAATTACATTTTAATTTTAAAAAATTAAAAATAATCATAGGAGACATATTTCTAAACCTAGAGAAAGAGGTGTCCACTGACGACAAGAGGCCTAAAATCCCCAAATGTACAGGATCATAAAATTGACTCTGCATAACAGGCTACATTTAAAATAGTAAAAACACAAAATAAAGAAAGGGTGTTAAAAGTGGAAGTAACCCAGACCCAAAAGGACAGAGGCTGCATGTTCTTTCCTGTGTGTATGTTAGCTTTGAATCTTTAGACACGTGTGTTTGAATATGCCATATCATGGGCGTAACCAGCCACTTTCCTATTGGATTTTAAAGCCTGCTCTGTATGGTGAAACTCATGACAGTATTGCTAACTGGCCCAAAGCCTGTGGCTGCCTGAGACTATTTTTCTGCTAAATGGACACAGGAATAATCTGTTGCATAAGTTTTTAAAATCTGTTTTGCTTTTCTTTTCTTTCCTTTATTTTTATTTTAGGCAAGGTTTCATCATGTAACCTTGACTGCCAGGAATTTGCTATGTAGTCCAGGCTGGCCATGAACATAGTTCTGCCTGCCACTTTCTTCCTAAATTCTTATCTTTATAAACGTAGATTAGTAAATCTTTCAGTCCTCATCAGAGAAGTTTCTTTCTGCAATAGATGGTGACAATCATAGCTTTTGTTTTTATCTTGACATAGCTGGGAAGTGACAACCTCAATTCAGGAATTGTGACATTTGAATTGGCCTATGTACATATCTGTGAACTATTTATTTTAATGGATAATTGATGTAGGAGTGCCCTGCTCACTCTGACAGTCCTGCTCCTGGGCAATTAGGTCTGGGCTGTATAAGAAAGGTAGCTGTTCTTGAATCCCATCATTTAGGATTCAGAGGCAAGCAGATCTCTCTGTGAGTTCAAGGCCAGCCAGGTTTAACTCTGATTTAATTAAAAATATTTGCATATGGTATATAATAATAATAATGTTCATAATAAACATATAGGCTATACCCAACATTAGTCTTGTATTTTTTGATAATTGAAATTTGTATTCAAAGAAAATATATCTTCATACTATTTCCAAAACCATGATAAAGCATTTTGTCACATCTTCACTGCATTTAATATGTTAAAACCCATAACTTTTTGTTGTTTGTTCAAACATGTATTTTATTTAATTGTAATTAAAATATTTATATGTATGAGTGGCTTGGTACCACTTTTGTGTCTGGTGCTTGAACATGTTAGAAGAACATATCGGATCCCCAGGAACTGGAGTTAGAGGTAGTTGTGAGCCACCATGTGGGTGCTGGGAATCAAATCCAGAACCTCTGGAAGAGCATCTAGTGCCCATAATTGCAGACCCACTTCTCCTGTCCCTAAACATATTTTAATCATAGTGTGTTTGAAAGGCTTTCTTGTATTAATTACACACCTAGTTAGTACTTTGGTATTTGTCTGCCAATAAAGTAAAGTAAAATTTAAAAGGAAACTTTTACAATCAGAGTAAGTGGCTTTGGGATCTACCCAGTCAGTAGAAGGGTTGGCACACGGGCACAAAGAGACATGCTGGCACTTCCATACATAAGCTCAGAAACTGGCAGTGCAGTGGATTTGGCTGGGTCACAGTGGAAATTCTTCTGTAGAACAGTTTTCTAAAAAGAGACGTTGCTGATGGGAGGAACTGGGTTTGGATATTTGAATACAAGATCTGGGTGACATAGTAATTGATGAGTAGGAGAATGAGTGAATTTAGTAATGTAGCATGGTTCTTAAAAACCCACTAAAAGTCAGTTTAAAGTTGTTAGTTGTAATTGGAGGTTTCTCTCCTGCCTGCCGGTTCCTGCAGCCACTTATGAAATGATCATTTGGAGACTTAATATTAACTATAATTGTTTGTCCTGTTATCTCAGGCTTATTATTAACTAGCTCATACAACTTAAATTAGCCCCTTTCTATTAGTTTATATTCTACCACGAGGCTTGTGGCTTGTTACCTCACATCTTACTTCTCCAGCAGCTGCTGGCGTCTACCTTGACTTCACTTTCTTTCTCCCTATATTCAGGTTGGCTTTCCTGCTTAGCTGTATTCTGCCCTGCCATAGGTCAAAAGCAGCTTCTTTATTAAGTAATGGTAATAAAGCATATAGAGGGCACTCCTATACGCAGTTCTTTCCATCTGCATTTAAGAGCTGAAGTATAGGTAAGGACTAGGCAGAGAGTTGGATTTTAGTTGATAGAGTTATCTCAATTGTTTCAAATGAGGCAAGAAGAAGTTAGGGAGGGTATGATTACAGGGACTGAGCCCTGAAAGTGATCATTTGGAAAATGAGGCCATGAGACAGTTAAGGGAGAGGAGAGCTAGAAAGTCTACTCCTGAATTGAGGTATGCAGCAAACTTACATAAATATAAATACACTTATTGCTTGAGCCCTATATTGTTAATACAAGTTATATTATTGTAGACAAATGGATGAACTCCCCCGGGGGACTATTTAGTGTCACTAACTAAAAACAAAACAAAACAAACAAACAAACAAAAACCAAACCCAAAACCAAAAATCAAACATAAATTTTGGTACGTGTGCTTAAAACGTCCAGTGAGTGAGCTTGTACCTCGCCTCACCTCATTTATACATGACTTCTCTGGTGAAGGGCTTTAGCTCCTGAAAAACCATCTGTCAGACTAAAACATACTTGAGAGCCTCTGACACCTTGAAGTCTGAGGAAAAGCAGATGAATAACTAGAGATAGTAAGAAGGTGGTTAATGAGAACAGTGGAAGAGGGAGGAGGCAGCAGGCCTTGGCAGTAAAAATGCCCAGGAAGTAAAATGTGTCTAGATAGAGTATTTTAAGAGTCACCAGAAAAATAATGAAGAAGAGTAATCAGGGTGACACAAGGCAAAGCACAAAAAGTATTTTAAGAAATGTGGTTAAAGCATCAAAAAATTCTGTTGTCTAGGATGCTTCTCAAGGAATGAACCCAAATTTCCCTGTAATTGACACATTTGAAGAGAATTTCGATTTACTGCTTACACAGGCAAAAGTATTTTATGTATATACATTCACACTGTACTCCCAATAGTTCAAAATGCCAGCTCCTGATCCTCTCCATTTTACAGGGGAATACATACAGTAAATCTCTTCCCTGAGCCTTTCTCTACTTGAGTCCAAAGCCATTGCCCCTTTCATCAAACCATCTCTCAGCCGACAGAGATGCTGCCTAGAAAGGCATCCCTTTAGCAAGCTATAATTTGAACACCTTTCATTTTTTTTTATTTTTATACCTCACAGTTCTAAAACTGAACCATATGCCTGCAATTGTGTCCATGAAGATAGCTTGCTAACTAACCACACAATTAAAAGTTTATGAGAAATCCAAGGGTATATAGAAATGTTCCTTTGAATCAGTGCATTTAGTTGAGCACCATAAGCCACAAAGACTTTAGTATTCTGTCCCAGTCCCCAACCCCCTGCCTTTTTGAAATAAGATCTCCCTATAATTCCTGACTAGCCCAGGAATCACTATGTATATCATACTGACCTTGAAGTTGTGGCAACCCTCTTACTCCAGTTTCTTGAGTGCTGAGAATACAGTCTATACAATACAGATCTGTTTCTTTTTAGAATTCTTTTGATATGCTGAACTGTATTAATATTCATTTATTTAATTAGTTATCAACTAATTGAATTGCTGGGTTTGGGTCTACAGCCTCAAACTTGCTAGACAATCTCTGTGCAATTGAGTTGCATTCCCAAATTCCACATTCATTTAGTTTAATTGGATTCATTAATTTAATTTTGTATGTGGTCTTCACCACAGATATTAACACAGCATTTGCTGCTGATTTGGATTGAGAGTCTTTTTTATATTGCATATATAGCTGCTGCTATATTATGCTATGTAATAATGTAAAATGAATGCTAACTGAAACGTTACTAGAAAATAATCTTTAAAGGCATCTTAGATGGAAGCTAATGTTAAAAGTCCCTGCAAAAATAACATTGCTTTAACTATATCTGGACTGGCTTCTTCAGATTTTGGCTAAAATTTTGTTTTCTTGCTTATTGAAGGATAGCTGGGGAGGTAAAGGGTAGGAGATAGAACAAACGTAGTAATTCACAGGTCACTATGGCACATTCCTGCAATCCTGATGCCTGGAAAGTAGAGCAGAAAATTTTGAAGGATTCTAGGCCATCCTCAAGGTCTTTTGAGTTTCAGGTAAGCCTAGGCTACATGAGACTTTGTATCCACTCCCCCCACCTCAAAAACAAAACAAAACACCAGAAAATGGTGTAAGAGGTCCTTCTGTTTGTGTGTTGCTTTCATTGGTTGAATAAAGAGACTGCCTTAGCCTTTTGATGGGGCAGAAATCAAGTAGGTGGAGTAGACAGGATGGAATGCTGGGAAGAAGGCAGTGTGGCAGACACCATGAATCTCTTCTTGAGATGGACGTAGGTTAGAATCTTCCCAGTAAGCCACAACCCCGTGGTGATACACAGATTACTAGATATGGGTTAACCGAATATGTAAGAGTTAACCAATAAGAGGCTAGAGATAATGGGCCAGGCAGTGTTTAAATGAATACAGTTTCTGTGTAATTATTTTGGGGGTTAAGCTAGCCAGGCACCGGGAACACAGCCCACTCTTTGTACAACAAGAAAAAAAGGTAAAGGAAAATAAGGATTTATTATTTTGAAAATTTGTAATTATGTTTCATGTATTTGTAGTTCTGAAAATTAAACCCAGGGCCTCACACAAGGTAGGCAAGCAACTCTATACAACTGAGATACATTGACAGCCCACATTGGTACTGTTTATTTTAGTTTTTGTTCTCCTTTCTCTCTGTATCTCTGCAGCTCTCTCTGTCTCTGTGTGTGTTAACATATTTCAAACTATACAGATGGAATGAAATTATTATTTCCCCATTTAAATTTTGTTCATCTTAGTGCATGTCTTCACCATAGCAGTCATGCCATAAAAATCTTTACCTGAAGCAAACACATAAGTAGACAAAAACATGAAAAGGAGAAATCCTGATTTATGATTTCAGTCCTCTGTGGAATGTTCTTCTGTAATGACCTCAGACAAATAACTACGGATATTCTTTCCCAGCATTTCATGATGGAATTTCATCACAGAATGTGGGCCGGACATGCAGTCTGTTTTCCCTGTCACAGAAGCTGCATGGAAAAATACTGTTATTTAAGCCAAGTAAAAAAATATCCAGTAATAAGTTAGAGAGACACAAGTAGACTTCCTCAAGGCAAAAAGCAGACCGAGTAAGCCCCTACCAGTAAAGTTTCAGCAAGTCTCCAGCAGCAGATCCAGTTTTCCCTACCTACTTAAGTTCTGCCCAATCAACAGGCCAAGGCAGTTTCTTTATTCATTGACTAATAAGAGCAACACATAGACAGAAGGACCACCCACACAATATCCCCTTTTCTGTTTAAATAAAAAGGAAGGTTTTAATTTTAACATAGTAAAATTACATGTAACAAAACAGGTATCAAGCAAGAATTACAGTTACAATATTTATATCTACTTTATCTTTTATCATAACTAAGAAAACTATAACTATAAATTCTTCAACTCCACCAAAGACTCAAGAATGATATAATATTACCTAAGTAAACAGGAAGTACGTTGTAAGCAACTTCCAAAATTCTAGAATTGACAGAAACATCTTGCTACCTGTACAGTCACCCAAAGTTCTTCTATACCATTGGGGCATACATCTTCAGCCTACAGGCCCATAGTATCCAGCAGACATTTTCATGAGGCAGGAAATTTCAAAGACAGGTCTGCTTATATTGGCAGTTTGCCAGTCATTTTCTTCTATATCCTGCAGAATATCTCACAGACTCTTTCATGAAGCAGGAGCCCCAAAGGATCATCTCACCTTTAGGAAAGTTTAGCAGTCATCTCTCTGTGAGTACCACATGTTTAGTGAAGCAGTCCAGGCAAGAGCAGTTTCTTGCCCAAATGGCTAACCAACTCCATAAGGAGCCTTTTCGATGCCCATCATCCTTTTTGAAGTACCTTGGTGTTGCCAGCAGCAGATATGTCTCACTGTCATGAAAAGTCTTAAGTCCTAAAACATTTTAAATGCCATATTCTGAAGGTCTCTGTAAGATTTGAAGAATATCTAACTAACTGAAATATATCTCTATCTAGAAAACCTAACTAACATGACTACAATCTTGAATATTATAGATGATTATCTATTAACCTATATTTCTTAATTATACATTACATTTAAATGAATTGCACAAGCACAATACTTTAATCAAGAACAGAAATATACATATAACAAAATTGACCTTGCATTTGTATCAATAAACCAAAATCCATACCAATGCAAATTATTCATATCATATCCACCTTTAAATGTAAAGAAGCATTTACAAACAAACAATATTCAGAAATATGGGCGTAGTTTTATCCATATTGCTTTCTGCTGATTTGGGGTGCTGTTAATCAGATCTTTTATGGTGTATCTTGTGTGCTAGATTCATCTCAGTCAGAATTTTGGCAAAGTATTTTTATTGTGGGAGTATTCACAACAACCTTTTAGGGGTTCTTGTTCCATGAAACCGTATTGGTCTAGAAACAATTCATGGGTTCTCATCTTCTGTGAAAGCAAAAGAAGAACCTCTTTTCCAAAGACCCATATTCTGAAATCAAGATACCTTTAAAATATATCTGCCGGGTTAGCTTAGCAGCCCATACAATGAAATGTTTCTCTGTATTTACCTCATTCACAGTCAAAAAATTCAAAGAAAACACAATAATATACACAATCCAGACTTTCTGTGTATATTCCATATTTACAGCTTTGCTTTTACTCTATTACATTTTATATTTATTTTATTATCTTTACTCCTTTAATCTATGACTGTACTGTCTCTTTAAATACTTTATCCTTTCTTAAAACCATTTACTTGTTTTCCAACTCTCTATACTCTTTTTATTCTCTCTTACAAGCCTGCATACATTTATCCAACAATGTGACCCATTTAGATGTCTGAATCTGTCCTAGTGTGTATCTGTAATTTTTTACTGTCCGGGAGTACTTCTTAAAATGCTAAGTGCTTCTTAAAAACTTGAGCTGTGGCATTGCTGGGGAAATATGGAAGTGCCTGCTTGCCCTACCCAGTCCAGCATGGTGGAGCCGTTTGTGACTCTGGTGCCTTCGAGCTGCGCATCACCCCACTTCTAGGCACTCAGCTGGTCCAGTTTGCCACCAAGCAAGCCATAGCACTTTGCTCACAAACCCTGCTCAAATGCTCTGTCTCCTGAAAGAGCCAGAGGTCATACTGGCAGCCTGGCCCAGAAAGCCAGCATTTTAAAATGGCTATGGCTTATTTCCTGCTATGGCTGAATCAGGAAAATCTCTCTTAAAGGAACTGTGGCAAGCTGCCAGAAAACAGCAAGAAGTTGTGTTAAATTCTGTATTTTTTTGTCTAGAATTCCTTTTTAAGTCCTCCCAGGTTTTACGTGGATTTAGCTTGCCACATGGGTGCCAGTCTGTTGATGAGGGGCTGCTTGTTCTTTCCAAGCTGCCCAGCTAGCTTAGACCTGAAATAATCACACAGAAACTATATTAATTGAAACACTGCTTGGCCCCTTAGCTCTAACTTCCTATTGCATAACTTTAACATCTTAATTTAACCCATCTCTATTAATCTGTGTATCACCACAAAGTTGTGGCCTACCAGCTCAGTTTCAGCAAGTCTCCAGCAGTGGATACCTGGTGTTTCTCTCTCTGCCTTCCTTCTCCCAGCATTCAGTCCAGTTTTCCCTACCTACCTAAGTTCTGCCCTATCAATAGGCCAAGGCAGTTTCTTTATTAATTAACCAATAAGAGCAACTCATAGACAGAAGGACCTCCCACACCACCCTGTCCCTCCCTTTCTTTCCTCTCCTCTCCTTTATTTCTTCTTTTTCTTTGAGTCAGGGTCTCATGTACCCCAGGATGGTCTTGAACTCTATATGTAGCTGAAGATTATCTTGACTCCTGATCTTCCTGCCTTTTGTCTCCCAAGTACTCTGATTACAGGCACACATTACTACAATCAATGGTCATGTTTTTCAGTAAGCACCTTTTTTTTCCTTTTTTTTATTGTTAAAAGAAAAATTTACATTTAACTCCCCATGTTCCCGGCCCTCCCACTCCCCCACTACCCCACCACCCTCCCCCTGCTTCCTTAAGATGGGGCAGGATACCCTGCCCTATGGGAAGCCCAAGG
>JAQHUG010000639.1:204102-220463 GCA_028555095.1 Dicrostonyx torquatus
TTCGAATGGCCAAAAGATACTTAAGGTCATGTTCAACTTCCTTAGCGATCAGGGAAATGCAAATCAAAACGACTTTGAGATACCATCTTACACCTGTCAGAATGGCTAAAATCAAAAACACCAATGATAACCTAGATTTCTTTAAAGGATTTATTAATTTCTCCTGTAAGGACTTCTATTATCTTGACATAGTTGGTTTTCAGGTCTTTTTCAGCTATGTTTGAATAATTAGGTCCTGCTATGGCAGGAGAGCTGGGCTCTAGTGGAGACATGTTGCCCTGATTAGTATTTATAGTGTTCTTATGCTGACGTCTCTGTGTAGGTGGATTTTCCTTATCCCACAGCTGCTCTCAATAACTCAAGGGGTTAATATCAATAATGAGTGCCTGAGTGATAGTTCAGACTTTTTACTAGCTAATTCTTAATTTAAATTAACCCATATTTCTTATCTATGTTTTGCCATGTGGCTTATGGTTTGTTACCTCATTTTCTACACATCCTGTTTCTTCATTGGCTGGCTGGAATCTCCTCTGACTCCACCTTTCTTCTTCCCATCATTCTCCTAGTTTGGTTGTATCACCTATAATTCCTGCCTGGCTACCAGCCAATCAACTTTGTACTAAACCTCTCTGAGTGTACAAAAGTATTATTCCATAGCATCTCTACATTTTGTTTTGGGTTGATTGTTGATTAAGGTTCTGATGCTGGATTTGTCTTTCTTGGGTGGGCGTTTTATTCCTTGGTTTCTGCTTCCTTTCTGAATATTTTTTGGAGAGTCTAATGGTTGTGAACTGCCTGCTTTCATGACCTGCTCAGCTGGTGTGTTCATAGGGAATGCCTGCTGGTGTTGGAGACAAGGATACTGGAATGAGTTGGGGGCATGAAGTTGGAGAAGGTCTTTGTAATCCATTGTGAATGAGATCAGAGAATAAGGCATCACATCAAGTTTTCTGCTACAGAGCTGGGGATGAGACTGGGGAATTGTTTCTTAGAAGCAGTGGGAGAGATGTTGATCTATCTTCAGCCTACTTGTTACACTGGGAGGAGCAACCCTTGGGTTAGTGGGAGTCCTTGCTAGAGTTAAAGACTCAGACAAGGCAACAGTTTGGGGAAAGAAGTTTAGAAAGGGAAGATCTATGGGATCTACAGGAGATGGGAGCAGAAGAAACGGAAGGTTGTCATGGTTGATCTGTTGTAGTACTTGAGATTGGGGAATTGGGTCCTGGGGAACATGGAGCAAGGAGAAGGTCTGAGGAAAGCTTATCTGGCTTTCTGTAAGGCATTGTTTTTTAGCAGGGATACCTTCTGGATTTGGGGACTCAGGGGAGAGAGATTAGAAAGGAATCATCTTTGGGAAACACAGGAGTGGGTAGATTAAGAAGGCATTTTCTGGTGTTCTGTTGAAGCATTCAGGATGAAACAAGGGGACTGGGTCCAGATAAACAGAGAAAGTATCTCCCATGTTTCAAAAACATTGTTTATCACTACTTATTTTTGTTTTGAGCCAGGGTCTCATGACGCCAACCAAGCTGTATCCTGAATTCCTGTTCCTATAGTCTCTGCCTCTATGGCACTGGGATTACTGGAGTGAGTTATCAGATTTGGCTTTATTTTAATTATTTTTGTTTTGTTAGCCTACAATGTCATAATTTTTATTGAGACATTTAATTTATAAATTTAATTTTATGTATGAGTGTGGAATTTAATAAATTATTGCCCAGGCCAACTATCCTTAATATATATTCTTTAATAAGGGTAAAGAACACAATACCAGACCCTGGATCCTGCATGTGTATTGACCACGATCTGCAGAGAAAGAGCTTTCCCACGCAGACTCAACCTTTTATACCTAATTGGGACCTGATGGTCCAACCCCGAATAATTAGCTAATGGCTAATGAGGGGGCGGAATAATTAGCTAATGGCTAATGGCGTGGTGTGGCTATTAGCCTGATAGGCTAAAACCTTTCCCCATCATATGAGTGTTTTACCTGCTTGTATGTGGATGTACTATATATTTCCTGGGGCCAGTGGAGGTGAAGGGGGCCTTAGATTCCCTGGATCTGGTGTTACAAATGAATATAAGCTACCACGTGGGTGCTGAGAATTGAATTTTGGTCCTTGGAAGTTGTAGTAAGTGTGTTTTAACACTGAGAGAACTCTCCAACTTCTATTGAATCATTTTCATATGTGTCTATCATATCATTCAGCCTCATTCACTGTTCCATCCCCTCTTCTCTCTCTGTTACTGGTACTTTTTGTCCTTGTATGTACTTCCTCTACCTCTTCTGTCACCTAGGTTTTATTACTACCATTTGTGCCCTCTTATCTTTAGACTTCTTTGTCCTCATTCAGAGTACCTCTCTTAGTTCCATTCCCTGCCACTGTTATTTTGGGTTTGCATTTCCTGATTTTTGTAAGTTTGAAAAACTAATAGGATTTCTTCATTTCTATTTTTCCTTGTAAAAATAACCTTGACTTGCAGAAACCCACAGCCAAATATTAATCAGAGCTCAGGGAATTCTGCAGAAGTGGAGGAAGAAGGATAGTAAGAGTCAGAGGAGTCAAAGACACTATAAGAAAACCCAACAAACCTGGGTTCATAGGTTAAATATATATATATATTTAACATTACACAGATAAAAGTAAATTATATTTAGGAATATATGTGCATATATGCATGTAACAACAACTATGAATAAAGAAGTCATGAATTTGAAAGAGCAAATAAGGGTATATGGGAGGATTTGGAAAAAAAGAAAGTTAAAATTATTCAAGCATAATTAAAAACTCATGATAACATTTTTACATTTTATGTGTGCGCATGCATAATTTTGTGTGTCTGTGTACCATGATGTGTGTTCATGTGAAGATCAGAGAGTAAGTCCATGGTGTTTGTTTCTGGGGACAAATTTAGGTTGTCAGCCTTGGGGTCTGTTAGTGCTTTTCCCCTCTGATCTTTCTTACTGGCCCCTCCATGATTTTATTCTTATCTTTATTTCTGGTGAGTTTACTATATGTACATCAGAGTCTTGTTTTCCTTATTTTGGGAGGAAATAATAATAAATTGTGTTATGATTACCAAAGAATTATAATAGTATTAGAACAAATATGCCTAAGTCTGCAAAAATTCAAAATAGTAAAAGTATATCCTCATATTTCCATGAGATTTCTGTATTTATGAAGAATTAGGAGCTGTTCTTTTTTAATTTACTCTAGAAACCTGGGTGATGTCATTTTTATGGTTTCTTTACATGTGTGTTCAAAAGTCTCTTTGAAGATATGTATTTCCAGCTGGAGAATAGAGCATGGAAAACTTCACACTATGAGAGACTTAGATGTGGCAAATAAACATCATTTCACATTCTACTGTCTGGTACCCAGTCACAGAACCCCAGACCATTTTCTGAAGAGCTGGGAAATTGTAGGTATATGCCCCAAGGAAATGAAAAGAGAGTTTGCTGGACCTTTAATTGTTTCTGTTATTGGACTTGCCAGTGTTTTTTTTTTGAGTAGAGATATATGCATGTTCAGATAATCAGATTTTACCATTCAGATGATATAGCATAAGTCAGGTTTCTCTTTGCTTGGTGATTCTTTCTGGATAGTTATATCTTCATCTTTAGGACATCTAGATGTCCTCTAATTTTTGAAGTCTTGCAAAGACAAGAATAGAACCCTGCCCCAATCCTTATGAAGTTTACTTACCTCCTATATGATTGTCACCTCTGTGGATGAATTATCATTTCTTTCTCAAGAGGTTTCTCTTTTTCAAACTGAATTTTTATTAATTTGGATGATATCCATAATTTTTCTTCTCCTGTGAAAACAAGAGCAAACCCCCTTCCCCAACACAGCACATCTCCTGGTTTCCATTCTGAGGTCAAAACATCCTTGAAATACACTGGCTGATTTAATTCAGAAGTCTTTTCTATTATCCACTGTCTCTCTGCTGCTGTCGTTCCACTCTCATTAGTGTTTAAAAATATCAAGGTTAATAAAGCATTATGCAATATATTTCTGGGGGATATTTTCCATCACTTTCTGTTGTTTAACATGTACTTTATACATCAATTTGATATTTGTATAACTGCCTGACTTGTAGGATTGTTTGGTCTACCTGTAATATGCTTTATAACAAGCAAAAAAGTGTTTCATTTTCTTAGACATATATGCTGGACAATTGTCTGTTTTTGTGCAGGTGTAGAAACTCTGAATTATAGCTTCTTATAAATGTGTTATTACTGAATCAGTCTTTTTTATTATTTCAGTATTATTAAAATGGAATAATACAATATGAGTTCTTTGGGAATTTTAAAATATTTTCTTTTCATTAATTTTTACTAAGCATACCAAGAAACAAGTTTCACTCTGATATTTTAATATGAATATATCAGTACAATATATGATTTTTTATTTTTTTTCACTCATCATAATTTCATGGAGGTTAATAACTTGTTGTAAGAATCAATAGGTCATAACATTTTATTAATGTCACCCAGAATATTGGTATGGAACTATTATTAATTTATTTTTGGTGATCCTTGGGATTGAACCCAAGAACTCAGGCACACAGGATCAAGTCCCAATCAAAAACAATAACTGAAAGCAGTACAGGGTATTGTGAATTTCAGTGGAAGAAAAGGACATGAGAGAGTTGAATGGGGTCTAAAACAATAAAATTCATTATATAAACATATGACACTTTAAATAATAAACTGAAAATATTGATTACTAGAAAAAGCCATGTTTGTTTTCTCTTTTAGCCTGTTAATATTGAAAAACATGTTGATGTATGTTTTAAAAAAGGACAATTAAAGCAAGCACTATCCATATTAAATTTTTTGATAAAAATTTCTGCTTTACAAACCAACATAGGACCATTAAACCTTTATGAGAAAAATGATTTATCTAGATTAGTCTGACTAAAGGGATAAGATGAATTTAAGCAAATAGAGATAGGAAATCATTGCTGAAACAAGGGGTTATTACTTTGTCATGAAATAATTCCCGACCAAGAGAGCTAGGTGATCTTTTTTCTAATTCCTTGCCTGTCACCAAACTCTTTAAATACACAACCCTTGCCCAGCTCTTCAACTTTTCTTGACTTCAGTTATCTTACTTATATAATGAGTGATCTGGCTTTGATCTGCAACATCCATTATAGCTTTGAAATTAAAATTTTATGTTTTCAAATGATGAGAAGGGCATTGGGATATTTTCCCCATTGGAAAAAGTAATCCAAAGGACGATCTGGTAGAAATTTTGCTTGCTGCTTCATCAATTGATTGTAATACACAAGAATTGTCAGAAGAACCTTCGTCCTCCAGATCTCAGTGACAGAGGAAAGCCAGTGTGACCATGTAAATAAAAAAAGAAATGATCAACAGAAGCTGATTTGGGGAACATAGTACATCTTGTCTCAGAAGAAGAAGTATATCTTTCAATATCTTTTCATATATTTCAATATGTCTGTGTTTGACTGTAATAAATTCTTCTTTTTAAAAAAATACTTTTCAGATTATAATATCCCCCCTTCCTTTCTTTCCTCTATCCTCCAACATAACTCCACTTGTTATCTCTCAAATTAATGGCCTCTTTGTTCAAAAAAGTCTTACATATATATGTGTGTGTGTGTGTGTAATATGTATTTTAAAATGTAAATATAAATATTTGTATGTTCCAAAATACATAAATAGAACCTGCTCAGCTTGCATAATGTTACTTGTATGTATATCTTTAGGGCTGACATTTTGCTATTGGATAATCAGTTGGTATGCTCATTTCTGTTACTCTTAGAATTGTTTAGTTGCCAGAAGTTCTTTGTGTCTGGTTGAGGCCTCATGTTCTAGGGAGCCCTGCTGTTGAAACTTTCTGGTTATAGCTTCCAAAATTTCTAGAAGACACAATCTCACAGCAAATTCCTTGTTCCTCTGACTCTACAATTTTTAAGTCTTCAATAGTTCCTGAGCCTTATGTGCAGGAGCTGTGTTGTAGATGAATCCATTGTGTCGAGGCTCCATAATTTTGCACTTTGAACAGTTGTGATATTTTTCTAGTGGTCTCTGATTATTGCAAGGTATTTTTTCTCTTTTTTCCTCAGTTTCAAGGTTTTTATTCAAAAACACATTGTCTTTCAATTACAAAAAAAATTTTAAAAATACAATATAAAATATAATATGAAATAAAATTCCTGTTCAGTTTTTGCGTATTTCTTAGTCTCCACCAGCTGCCTACCACTCCCAATTCTTCACCTGTGCCAGTTCATCTTCACAGCCTTCAGTTAAATCATCTAATGCCATCTATCTTTTCACTCAGTTCACTTTTTGAAATATGGAATAGCGTAGTCCATGTGGAAAAGGACCTTGCTATCAAGTCTATAACTGATCTTTAGAACAGAAAACAGACACCTAAATCAGTTCCTATGCTTTCCTAACAACTTGCAAGGAGTTTTCTTGATGAGAGGTCTGGTCTACACTTAAATATATGTATGTTCTGGCTAGTTTTCTATCAATTTGATTTAGAGTCACTGGAAAAGAGGGAGCCTCCATTGAGAAAGTGCCTCCAGAAGATCTGGCTGTATATCAAACTGTCGGGCATTATCTTAGTGATTGATGTTGGAAGGCCAGTGGTTGGAGCAACCCCTGGAAAGTTGGTCCTGGATTCTATAAGAAAGTAGGTTAGCTGCTCCTGTGCTGAGGGGATCTGGAGAGGTGAGTAAGTGGCCACATGGCCGGACAGCCTGAAGGGCCACTCTTTTTGACTGTCCTGTGGGAGTGAATCCAGGCCCCCTCCAATTCCCTCAGCTTCTCTGGTCATCCAGCGGGCTGAGTTCCACGCTGCTGGCTTTCTCTACCCCATTCCACCTGGCCCCCAAGCCCGCCATTTCATCTGCAAGATCCTTGAATCCACAAACACAGCTTGCTTCAGGGCTGAGCAGTCTGGAGAGCCAGCAGAGAGTGGTCCTGCCACTGGGTCTTCTTTCTACCATCCCACCCTGTCCCCAAACACGCCTTTTTGTCTTTGAGGTCCTTAGAACCCTGCTCCCGTGCTGAGGGGATCTGAAGAAGTGAGTAAGTGGCCACACGGCCAGATATCCTGAAGTGCCACTTTCTCAGACAGTCCCGGTGGAGTGAATCCAGGCACCCTCCAAATCCCTAAGTTTTCTGACCATCCAGCAGGTGTGTTCCCTGCTGCTGGCTTTCTTTACACCATTCCACCCTGTCCCCAAGCCTGCCTTTTCGTCTGCAAGGTCCGTGGATCCCCCAGCACAGCCTGGCAGAGGGGATCTGAGAGCCTTCAGTGCTGACGGGACCTAAGAGAGGGCAGACCAAGAAAAACTCCAAAGTACACAGTCAGCTACAGGAAAGATTAGACCAAGATGCCAAGACTCTCTTGGCCTCATTTGAAGGAAGAGATGGGCAGGCGCCAATGCAAGAATTTCTTCAACATCATGAAAAGCAACATGGTAACATCAGAATCCAGCGAACACACCAGGAAGACTTAAGCATCCTAACCCAGAAGAAGTAGAGGAAATCGACTGTAAATGTAACCTTATGAAAATGATGGAGACCCTTAAACAGAAGTGAAAAACTCTCTTAAAGAAATGGAGGAGAAGAAAAACAAAAAGTTAGAAGAAATTAATAAATCCCTCAAAGATACCCAGGAAAACCAAGGAAAAGGAATGAAACAGGTAAAGGAAAGAGTTCAAGACTTGAAGACCGAATTGGAGGTAATAAAGAAAACACAAACCGAGGGATGCCTGGATGGATATGAAAAATCTGGGTAAACAAACAGGAACTACAGAGACAAGTATAAGCAACAGAATACAAGAGATAGAAGAAAACATCTCAGGCGCTGAAGATGCTATAGAGGAAATAGACNAGCAATACCACTCTTGGGAATATACCCAAGAGATGCCCAATCATACTACAAAAGCATTTGTTCAACTATGTTCATAGCAACATTATTTGTAATAGCCAGAATCTCGAAACAACCTAGATGCCTCTCAATGGAAGAATGAATAAAGAAAATATGGCACATATATACATTAGAGTACTACTCTGTGGTTAAAAAAAATGACATCTTGAATTTTGTATGCAAATGGATGGAAATAGAAAACACTGTCATGAGTGAGATAACCCAGACCCAAAAACATGAATATAGTATGGATTCTAGCCATAAACAAATGGCATTGAGCCTATAGTTCATGATCCTAGAGAAGCTAAGTAATAAGGTGAACTCAAAGAAAAATATGTATATATAGTCTCCTGGAAATTAGAAGCAGACAAGATTGCCAGGTAAATGTTGGGAGCATGGGGGTGGGGTGGAGGGAAGGGGAGAGAGGGAGAGACAGGGGAGAAGGGAGGGTTAAGGAGAGCTTGGGGGAGTGGGATGGTTGCGATGGATGAAGGAGAGATATTTGAGCAGGGAAGGCGATATCTTATTTGAGGGAACCCTTTTGGGGTTGGCAAGAGGCTTGGCTCTGGAGGGGTTCCCATGAGTCCACAGGGATGTCCCCAGCTAGGACCCTGGGCTGTGGAGGAGAGGGTGCCTGAATTGGCCTTGTCCCATTGTCAGACTGATGACTGTCTTGAATATCACCATAGAACCTTCCTCAGACGACAGAATAAAATAGAGGGCAAGGAGGGAGAATATGAGCAAGGACGTCAGGACCACAGGGGTTGGTTCACCCACTGAGACAGTGTGCCTGAGCTAATGGGAGCTCACCAAATCCAGCTGGACTGGGACTGAACGAGCATGTGATCAAACTGGACTCCCTGAATGTGGCTGACAATTGGGACAAACTGAGAATCCAATGATAATGGCACTGGGATTTGTCTCTACTGCATGTACTGGCTTTTTGGGATCTTATTCTATTTGGATGCATACCTTCCCAAGCCTGGATGTAGTGGAGAAGGTCTGGGACTTCCCACAGGGCAGGGTACTTTGCCCTCTCTCAGGAATGGAGGAGGAGGGAGGAAGGTTGTGGGAGCAAAAGGGAAATGGGGGGAGGGGAGGATGTGGAGATTCTGATTGGTATTATTTACAAAGTAATAAAAAAAATCCAATAGAAAAAAAACCACAGGAATAAAAAAGAAAGTAGTCTGGAACAAACCATGGGGAACAACCAGTAAGCAGCTCCCCCTCCATGATCTCTGCAGTAGCTCTTTTCTCCAGTTTACTCTTCTGTTTGAGTGAATGTCCTGAGATACTTTGATGTTAAACAATGATATGGAAGGGTAAGACAAATATATTGTCCTCCTTAACTTGTCGTTTTGGTCCTAGTGTTTCATTGCTGCAAAAGACTAACTCTTAAGTTATAATGACGAGTCTTCAGAATTTAGTTGGGGATGATTCTGGTCTAGTAAAGTGGGAGTTGTAGATCCTCTTCCAATAAACATGATTTCACTAGCATGGTGTCCTTCTTGTTGAGTGGGTCTTAAGTTTTAGTAGAGAGTTATTGGTTACTGTCATGTTATGTGTGACTCTACTGCTCCCTTAGGGTTATTCTGCCTTTCTGGCATTTGTGTTTTATCAGTATCATTATTGGATAAAAATGTTGGTTGATTGCCAGTCAAAGAAGCTCGCATAGATGCTTGATTTTATGTATTAGCCTATTTTCTTTTTCATCTTGTACATTGTTGCAAGAAAATTATGTGTAATGAGTATTTAATATCTTCATTTTTAGATTATTTATGACTCTAAAATCAGATTGATCTAAGATACATGAATGGGCCAAGAATTTGTTTGAAAAGTAATGAAATAAATTTATTGAGACTGAGTTACAAGGCTTGGAAATAAAGTTGACTCGTGAGATTTCTCCTGGATTCTTTTTCAGGAAATCTAGGTAGTAGTTTCATAGAATAGATGGTGTGAGAAATTGACTTCACAGTTTATAAAAAAGTAGGGGTATCTTAGCATGCAATGTGTGTGTGAGTGTGTGTGCGTGTGTGCGTGCGTGCACGTGTGTGTTTTGCTGGTGATTGATTGATCCCAGTATTTCATGCATAATATACATGGCTGCTGCCACTGAACTATAACCCTAGTTCTGAAATTTTTATTTTATAGATGGTGTTTGCTTTCACATTTGTTGCCTGAAACAAGTTTTGAGACTCTCTGGGGAGATAATGAATGTTTGAGACTGTTGAAATGCATCTATTGAAACGTGGTGCCTTTGGTAGAAAATTATTTCATAAAAACATGAGAATATTTCTACTATGTGAAGACAATACTCTATGAGCCACAAAGTGAAATCTCACTAAAACATTAGTCTATCAAGTCCTTTATCCTGGACTTCCTAACTTCCAGCACTATAAAAACCACATTTCTGTCTGTTGAAGCCACCCAGGATATGAACTCCTCCTATGAAAGTTCAGACGGTCTAAGATACTAATTTTTTTTATTAATAATGAAATCTTTAGATACAAGCTAAGGTGTGTTTATCATAAGAAAATAAATGCCTTGAAATATAAATACAATTTATTTCTGCGCTAATTATATTACTCAGTGTAATCACATTTAAACCAATAGAATGACTTTTGACAGGTTCCAAAATATGAGTCATCTCTTAAAGAATAACATGCTACCACCATGAAAATATTATAGAACAGTGATTTCTAAACAGTGAAATCATTTTTGAAGGGAAATCATAGAAACTTTGAAATAATAATAGTATAGTAAAGTCAGGCAAGATGTCTCCTCTGAAAAGTTTTTGTGTTCATAAATGAGTTCAGTCACATAGTTGAACTCTAATAATTTTGTGGTTTTATGACTGCAATGGTCATTTTTAGCCTTACATCTAAATACATAATGGAGGACACTAGATAGTAACTATGTAATAGATGATAATACCTACATTTTGGATACTTTGTGAAATGAAACAAATTGATAAGTATGCATCATTTAGATTTTACATTACTTGAAGGCATTATTTGGGGCATCTTTCTGTTTCTGCAAATTTCCCACCCACACCAAGGACAGAAATCTTCACCAAAATAGAAGTCTTGGTAAGCGGAGAAGTGACATATGTGACAGCTTATAACTTGTGAAGTTTTTAAGAACAATGAATACTGACAGTCCTCTATGTGAGTAGGTAGTAGTCTATCACTTGTAATCACTAAGTGCAAGAATTTAGTTGACCTTCTGCTGTATTGAAGTCCAAAACATTTCAAAGAAATGCTTATATTCCTAATGAAGCCACATGTTGCTAAACATCTTGTTTAGTTAGCTACCATGTAGTGAGGTCCTTGCCTAGAATTTTGATTACTCACCAGGGTCATTAGCCTGCTTTATAATAATAGCCTATGTAGTATGTCTACTGTCAATTACAGAGTCTTACAAATTGAGCAGGAAGTGCTTCATCTTGCATATGAAAGTGAAACTTATGTGATAATCCCAAATCTGAATGTCCATGGCTTCTTTGCTTGAATAGTCTTCCTTCTTTGTGACTCAAGCCTTGTGCAGGCCTGCTAGACTGCGCTTCAAAATGATTATTCAGAGACTGTGGATGGGGCTCACTAGAATGCATGCACAGCATACATGAAGTCTTGGTTTTAAATTCCAGTGCCACCTAAACTGGGTTATAGTAGCACCTGAATGTAATTCTAGCACTCAAGTGGCAGAGGCAGGAGAATCAGGGGTTCAAGGTCAGTCTGTGCTCCCCAAAAATTTGAAGTCAGCTAAAGCTACATGAGAACTTGTCTCCAAACATACACCATTAGGTGGATGGAGAAATGAGGATCTGAAAGGAGTTGGGGTGATGAGGACTACAATTAGAATGTATTCTTTTATTTAATTTTCATTATTTATTTTATTTCCTTGCTATTGTGAAGAGAGCAGCAATAAACGTGGATGTTTAAGTACCTTTGTGGTTCCATACAGTTCTTAGAAATATCATGGTATACAACCATCATAACAAGCATTCAAGATAGATTTTTGTTTATTTTCTCTTTTGCCAGATGAGTACACCATGTCACAAATTGGTTAGGAAAGTGCTACACTGGAAACACATACACACACACACATAAGCAACATTATATCAGTTGAACAGATCATATTTATGATTTAGGAATGCACACATGTATATATAACAGCCATTAGTAAATAAAGAGACTATGAATTTTAAAAACAACAAGAATGGGTTCATGGAAGGGCTTGGTGGAAGAAAAAGAAGGGGGAAATGATATAATTATAATCTTAAAATTAATGAAAAAAGAAACTCGCAAAATTAGAGTATGAACCATTGCAGACTATGATCTGAACAACCATGTCATGAGCACTGTCAGGTCTCCATTCACCATGTCACTATATGGATGTGTCCATGAGGTAGGTCATTTAATTTTAATTTTCTACATTTCAGGTACTTAATATATACACAAACATATACCAGGCATATATAGCTGAAAATTTCAAAGACAGCATACAATTTGTGTCCCTGCTATGGTTCCTTTCTACCAATATTCATATGTTGGATTATTATGCCCGGAAGTAATGGCATAGTGGTGAGGCCTCTGAGATGTGGTGGGCGTCATGTGCAGACAATCCATGAATGGTATCAGAACTCCTATGAAGGAGGCCTTGAACATATATACGCTTATTTTGAAATCTATTTTCAATAAAAGAACAAGAAAGAACAATAGTAATATTTGAAAAGGGTTGTTTGTCCCCTCTGAATCACTCCATTGAGTTCTTATCTCTCTAACATATCACAAAGCATTTTCCACTGAGAAGGTGAACTGAGAAAGTGAAAACTTTCCATCGTGAAACTTAGTAATACCATTTGACATCATGCTACACTGATTTGATACTCAATTTTATTTTTAAAAAGATTTATTTAAATATATATCATGTTTATGGAATTTTGTCTACATGTTTGGGTCTGGTGCCTTTGAGAGACAGAGGTGTTTGATCCTCTGGAACTGGAGTTACAGAAGGTTATAAGCTGCCATGTGAGTGCTGAGGTTTGAATCTGGGTGTCTTGAAAGAGCAACTAGTGCTCATAACCACTGGAACCATCTTGACAGTTCCATTGAAACTCATTTTGCTAAAAGTTAGACATCTTATGGTTGATAGAGTGCTGTTTTTCTTTTTGTTTTACAGTATTAAAGACAGGATCTCACTCTGAAGCTCACTCTGTTTGTGAACTTTTTCTGAACCTCCAGCCTCAGTCTCCTTAATGCTGGGATTCAAGATGTTGCCCTCATGCCCAGTTGCAGTTGGTGGCATTCCACATGTTCTGCTGAGACTATCCTTTGTCCTCAGTCCCTTTCAGGTGTCTACTTTTTCCTGAGGCTTCAACTCCTCTGTTGGTGAACATCTAAATATTTATCTACCCCTTTGGGAAGCATAAAAGTTTCAAGACATCTCCCTGGAAAAAGGCTCATACCTGCGTATCCTCTCAACATTATACCTGACCTTTAAGGTCACTGCACATCCACACACATGGATGCTTGTTAAGATATTTTGCCTTGGAGGGTTCAAATCTGTGTATATTTTGTGGATTCAGACAGTTGGAATTTCGTTGATTCTTAAATTTGATTCATTTTAACAGACTCAAGGTTTGAAATTTTTTTAAAGAATTAGGCCAGAACCTAGAAACAACCTAGATGCCCCTCAATGGAAGAATGGATCCAGAAAGTGTGGAATACATACACATTAGAACACTACTCAGCGGTAAAAAACAATGACACCTTGAATTTTGCATGCAAAGGGATGGAAATNTCAAGACAGGGTTTCTCTGTGGCTTTGGAGCCTGCGCTTGAACTAGCTCTTGTAGACCAGGCTGGTCTCGAATTCACAAAGATCCGCCTGCCTCTGCCTCTCGAGTGCTGGGATTAAAGACATGCGCCACCACCGCCCGGCTTGACAAAAACAGATTTAAACAATACATATCCACAAACCCAACATCACAAAAAGTACTAGAAGGAAACCAAAACCCAAGGAAGCCAACAACTCCCACAATAGCACAAACATCCAATAACCCTCCAACAACACAACTCAAAGAAGGGAAACACACAAATATTACCACCAAAAATAACCAGAGTTAACAACCACTGGTCATTAATATCGCTTAATATCAATGGAATCAATTCACCTATAAAAAGGCACAGGTTAAAAGAATGGATATGAAAACAGGATCCAACATTTTAATGTTACAAGAAACACACTTCAACCTCAAAGACAAACACTACCTCAGAGTAAAGGGTTGAAAAAAGGTTTTCCGATCAAACAGACCTAAGAAACAAGCAGGTGTGTCTATCCTAATATCTAACAAAACTGATTTCAAACTAAAATCAAACAGAAGAGATGGAGGACACTTTATACCCATAACAGGAACAATTCATCAAGATGAAGTCTCAATCCTGAATATCTACGCCCCTAATATAAAAGCACCCACATAGGTAAAAGAAACATTACTAGAACTGAACTCACACATCAATCCCCACACACTAATAGTAGGAGATTTTAACACTCTTCTTTCATCAATTGACAGGTCAACCAGACAGAAACTTAACAGAGAAATACAAGAACTAACAGATGTAATGAATCAAATGGACTTAACAGACATCTATAGAACATTCCATCCAAACAGGAAAGAATATACCTTCTTCTCAGCAGCTCATGTAACCTTCTTGAAAATTAATCACGTACTCGGAAACAAAGCAAATATCCACAGATACAAAAAAAAATTGGAGTAACCATCTGTTTCTTATCAGATCACCATGGAGTCAAGTTAGAATTCAACAACAATTCTACCCCCAGAAAGCCTATAAACTCATGTAAACTGAACAGTCAACTACTGAACAACACTTGGGTCAGGGAAGAAATAAAGAAAGAAATTAAAGTTTTCCTTGAATTCAACGAAAATGAAGACACAACATACTCAAACCTATTGGACACAATATAAGCAGTGCTAAGAGGAAATTTCATAGAACTAAGTGCTCACATAAAGAAAATGGAGAAAGCTCACATTAGTGAGTTAACAGCACACCTGAAAGCTCTAGAAAAAAGAAGCAGACTCACCCAGGAGAAGTAGAAGATTGGAAATAATCAAACTGAGGGCTGAAATCAACAAAGTAGAAACACAGAAAACATTCCAAAGAATCAATGAAACAAAGAGCTGATTCTTTGAGAAAATCAACAAGATTGTCAAACCCTTATCCAAACTAATCAAAAGGCGGAGAGAGAGCACTCAAATTAACAAGATCAGGAATGAAAAGGAGGACATAACAACAGACACTGAGGAAATTCAGAGAATCATTAGGTCTTACTACAAAAAGCCTGTACCACACAAAATTGAAAATGTAAAAATTTGGACATTTTTAAGATAAAGACCATATACCAAAGTTAAATAAAGGTGAAAAATTTAAATAGTCACGAGGAAATAGAAGCTGTCATCAAAAACATCCCAACCAAAAAAAGCCCTGGGCCGGATGGTTTTAGTGCAGAATTCTACCAGCACTTCCAAGAAGAGCTAATACCTATACTCCTTAATTTGGTCCACATAATGGAAACAGAAGAGTCATTGCCAAACTTTTTATGAAGCTACAGTTACCCTGACCAAAACCACACAAAGAATCAACCAAGAAAGAGAATTACAGAGCAATCTCACTCATGAACATCAACACAAAAATTCTCAATAAAATACTGGCAAACCAAATCCAAGAACATATCAAAATCATCCATTATGATCAAGTAGGCTACATCCCAGAGATTCAGGGCTGGCTCAACATACAAAAATCTATCAATGGAATACATCATATAAATAAACTGAAAGAAAAAAAAACATATGATCATGTCATTGAATGCCAGAATAGCATTTGACAAAATTCAACACCCCTTGTGATAAAGATCTTGGAGAGATTAGGGATACAAGGATCATATCTAAATATAATAAAAGCAATATAGAGCAAGTAGACAGCTGACATCAAATTAAACAGAGAGAAACTCAAAGTGATTGCACTAAAATCAGGAACAAGACAAGTCTGTCCACTCTCTTCATATCTCTTCAACATAGTGCTTGAAGTTCTAGCAATAGCAATAAGACAACATAAAGAGATCAAGGGAATTCAAATTGGAAAGGAAAATGTCAGACTTTTTATTTGCAGATGATATAATAGTGTATATAAGTGCACCAAAAACTCTACCAGAGAAGACCTAAAGCAGATAATTACCTTCAGTGATGTGACAGGATACAAGATCAACTCAAAAAAGATCAGTAGCCCTCCTATACACAAAGGATAAAGAAACAGAGAGGGAAATCAGAGAATCATCACCTTTCACAATAGCCACAAATAGCATAAAGTATCTTGGGGGTAACGCTAACCAAGGAAGTGAAAGACCTATTTGACAAGAACTTTA
>JAQHUG010000639.1:243819-266863 GCA_028555095.1 Dicrostonyx torquatus
ATCTAAAAATTTACCAAAAAGAAGATCAGCACTGCTGAAGTGGTAAGTTAATTGTATATTTCATTTGAATTTAATGATTTATTCCAATAATATTGTCATTGTTATCCAAGATTCCATTCAAGACACCTCAGTGAATTGAGTCATCATTTCTCCATAGTCAATTCTAAGTAGGACAATTTTTCAATCTTCACTGGACTTTGAAAATGCAACAAATTTGAAGATTTTTAGAGGTACTTCCCAAATTCCTGTCAATTTGGATATGTCTCACTTAAAATTTATTCATTGTGTGCACAATACTGCATTTGTTTATGACACTTATACACACACACACACACACACACACACATATATATATATATATGCTTCATTACATACAATATATATATATATATGATAAAAGTAAAAAGAGGGCTGATTGGGTAGAGTAAAATATTGTAGAAAAAGCAAGATAGGTTAAGAACAAAAGAACATAATAAAGCCAATATAAGTAAGGAACCATTATATGTATATCATATATATTACATATATGTGTGTGAATAGGTTTTTAAGCTTAATGCTTAAATATGCTGAGTATGAGAGACATGTTATATTTGTCTTCTTGAAATTCTCAGCATCAAAGTGAAGCTGTTCCTTTTTCCTACATTCATCTCAGCATTTTTTCTCCTTTTCTTTTTTGATTTTGCCCTCGCTGACTGGAGATGGTATGATTTCAGTATGCTTTTGATGAACACTTATTTAATGGCAATGGTTAACATGCAGAATCCATGTTTTGGCCATTTGTATTCCTGTGAGAACTGCCCTATGCATTTTCCACTTTTATTTGGTGATTCCTTTACTTGGTAATTAAATTTTGAGTTTTTTATAGAGTGTAGATATTAAACATGTCAGATATATAGTGGGAAATCATTCTTGCCATTCTGATGTCTGCCTTGTCCCAGTTACTTATTTCCTTTGCTTTGCAGAAAGTTGTTTATTTCATGCAATCTCGCTCATCAATTCTTATTTTCTGAGCTGTTTTCACTGTCTGTTTTCAGAAAGGTTGTGGTATACTTATATCTTCAAATGTTTTTCTCATTTTTTGTTACAGAGATTTGAATGTGTCCCACCATACATTAGGACCTTTGACCTATTTTGAATTAGTTTTGGAGGTGTGAGGGACAGGAATGAATGATCATCCCTTTAGATTTCATTAACCAATTTTACCAGATCCATTTGTTGAAGCAGTTTTCCTCAATGTTTGGGTTTTGGGGGGGTTCTTTAGAAATACATAAGTGGATGAGACTTACAGTTTTATTTCATGTATATCATTTGAAATTGGTATGTCTTCACATGTCACAAAGGTGATCAAATATGGCAAGTCATGTATAGTGTTATTTTGCTGATGATCTAACAAATCAAGCTTGCCTGAAGATCAGATTGCAATGCTAGCCAGAGTAGTCAGTCATATAGGCCAGGCAGTGGTAGCACACACCTTTAATCCCAGCAGCCACACTAGTTAGCATTAGAGGCCAGGCAGTAGCAGCAGACGCCTCTAACACCAACACTAGAGACAAATATAAGACAGGATGAAACAGAAACTCACTCCCTTTTCAGTCTGAAGATTTCATACAGTAAAGAGCTCTCCAGTGGTTGACTTCTCTCTGATCTTCAGATGAGCTTTATTTGGTAGATCATAAACAAAATATAACTATAATCAGAGGCTATAATGTTATTCTTTGTTCTTTAATCACAGTTAATTTGATGTCTTAGCATTTTCTGTTTCCAAGACATTGATGATGCTGTCACTTTTGTATAGATTTACCATTTCTTTTGGGATGGCTTATATACTATTGACATCAAATATCAGGAGTCCGGAAGCTAAGTGACCAAAAGTGACTTCTGCTCACCTAGTCCTTATTTCTATTCACATATACATATTTATCTGTTCATAAATATGTAAAGGGGTTTGTTATGTGTTTATTCATATACAAATAGACCTTAATACACTCAAAAACCCATTTCTTCTGTCTATAATTAGAGATATCTAGAAGTGGCTGTTTTACCATTTATTTATTCTACAAATAGTTATCTACAGTGCCAACATTTGTTGCAAAGAAGACTCCATCAAGTTTTATAAGTGTTTCTCACCCTTATGCAGGTTCATTAAGATGGACAACAAGGAACCAAACACACTCCTGGATCTTGCTATACATCAACTCCTAAGTAATGAATCTGCAGCCATTCATGCTCTCGAGGAGCTCCCAAGGGAACTTTTTGTTCCACTCCTGTCTGCTGCATTTAAGGGTGTGCATAAGAATATAGTGAAGGCAATGGTGAAGGTTTGGCCCTTTACCTGTCTCCATATTGGCACATTTACTGTGCAGGGACCCCATCGTGAACTCCTGACAGCCATGGTGGAATGTCTTCAATTCCTACCTGTTCAAAACTCAGATTCTAGGTAAGGCCCTGCATAATAGAGACATGTTAAGACACAGGAGGTTACACCACATCCTGTTACTCTTTCAAGGGTAGTACATGCAAATAGTGATAAAGAATTTGGGACTGTTAGTCCAATACCTGAGGTCACTTTGAAAACAAGTGTCTTACAATATTGGATATGGCATGCATGTGATTGAGGGCGCTGTTGACAGATTTGCATTATGGTGTCATTATTTCATTGAAAAAAGTCATGAGTGTTAAAACTGCTGAGGATTGGTGGTGAATAAAAGAAAAATAATGTGTGCTGTTCAGTGACAATTTTTTCTGTTGTTCACTGCTGTCTCCTCAATGAATGGGCAAAAGGAGACACTGACAGCAATGGTAAAGACTCGACCCTGTTTTGTCTCCACATTAGAAAATTAAGCATATGAGAAACACAGGGAACTGAAAGGCATGATTGATGGTCTTCAGGTGTTACTGCCAAGAACTCAGCTTTTAGTAAGAATATGTGTAATATGCATATGGTAAGAGAGCAAAACATTATCCTGGAACCTGTTGCAAGAGAGGACCGGATAATCTCCCAAAGTTAGTTAATAATGAATGCAGAAAATCAATGTGATGTCGTTGGTACATCAATTGAGGTTATCTTAAAAACTCTGATGTCTTATAGAGGCTTTAATTTTGTAATAGAGGTGAGTAATGCTACTGTTGACATATATATATATATGTTTCATAGATGACAAATTGCAAGACATTATAAGCATTAATTGATTATAGAAAACAGTAAAGGATAGGGTATTTGCATAACAAAGTCTTGCTGCTAGCCAATGTATGAAATGACAAAAAAAGAGATGATTTTGTTACTACATGTTGTCATTGATGTTACTTGGTTATATTAATGTTTCTACCTCATAATATTCTGTGTTCTCTTTTCCCTACAGGAACCCTAAACTGAGGATCCTAGATTTAAGGGAGGATTCTGGCTGCAAGATCGTCTGCCCGAAGATCAGTTCTAAGTCACCTGCATGCTTGTTCTCCTGTGCTCACTCTGAGCACTCCACCTTGAAAATGGGGGCCCAGCATAGTACTGCAAGTTCAGAACCTATGGAATTAATAGTGAAAATTTCTCTTAGAAGTGGTATTATCTTAAGAGAACGTGAATATTTGGCTCTGCTTCTGAATAAAGTGGAACAGAGTTCAGGATCTTTGCACCTGTGCTGCCGAGATTTGGAAATCGATATATTGAGTGATAGTAGAAACATTCTGAACAGTGTAGACCTCAAATGTCTAAACAACCTGTCAGTATTTCGGTGTTCTCTCATTGAAGTCAACAACCTTCTGGCTCAGGTGGGGCACCTGAGAAGATTTTGCCTGTCTAGAATCACTTGTAGATCTTTGAATGGGAAAACCTTCCAGAATTTTGTCTCACACCTTAGGTGTATGGACCGTCTCAATGAACTCAACTTTGATTCTTTCGACCTCAGAGATCATCTTAAAACTGTCCTGAGGTAAGGGTATGGGGTAGATACAGGGTTTCCAATAGTAGCCTGTTTTTAAGATGAGAGAGATAATTCTTAGATAGTCTTAAGCTTCCCGTAACCCAAATTTTAAAAAATCCATGGAATGGTATCTTTCTTTAACTGAATAGAAAAATTGGGTTACAAATAGCGTAGTCAGGTGAGCATGTGTAGGCACTGTGCTCATTCCAGAAACATGAATCTCAAAAGAAAAATGCAGCCCTCCTCTGGGCATCGAGAGATCAAGAGGGGGAATTGAAAGACTTTATCTTCTGGCACAGGTGCACATATTCAAACACCCATAGACGATAATGACACACCATGAGGAAATTCTCCAAGATTCAGGCCATGATTGGACAGGCAGTCTGAAGGACACTTACAAGAAATCCCATGCTAGCTCAGAAATGAGTACAATAGAGGGTTATTTATTTAGGGGTAGACTCACAGATCAAAATCATCTGCTGGAACAGGGAACAGCAATGGAATCCCACAGCCAGAAAAGAGGGTGGTTGCTTTACATGACATAAATAGTATAAAAGGCCACACCCAAGTGGGCGGGTAACTTAAAGTCTACTTGCAGTAGGAATTCCTACAGCAGCTGGCATTTATGGACTGGTCAAAGGGAGCTTCCAGTTGGTTGCTCCTTCTGTCCCCTCTCTTCTAAGCAGGTGAACTAGCTCCCACTATGGTAATGTTGTATTTCCTAAGTTGATAGAATTTTCACTAAGCTTTTCACAAAATTTTATAGGAATATGTTGTACATATTGTCAAGGTTAAAATGCTATTTGTCAAGGTAGTAAAGTATCTCTCACAGACACACAAGTATATTAAATGTGTGAAAGCTCACATCATTTGCTGCTGATGTGCAAAACAGTTTGTTCTAGATTCACAGAAAGAGTTCCCTCTTCTAGTCCTCATTTTTCAGAAATCCTTTTCTGTTTTCTCTCTGCAGAGACCTACCAAGCAGTTTGGATTTCTTACATCTAACATTCTGTGAACTTTCTTACAATGATTTTAAGTTTCTTGCTGAGTGCCCTCAGGTCAGCCATTTAAAGCTGCTCAATATCAGCTACAATCCAATGTACTGGGAAGATTGTGAGCCCTTGTATAACCTCGTGCATTATGTCTCTGGCACCTTGCAGCATCTGGAATTGAATCACTGCCTTTTAACAGATTCTATTGTTTCTGGTATCATCCCAGCACTCACTCGCTGTTCCCAACTCCGAGTGCTCAACTTTTTATCAAATCCTGTTAGTATGTCCATGCTCATGAGACTCCTTGAGCACTTAACACCCTTGATGGAGCTTAAACACGTGATTTATTCTATCCCTGTGCATTGCTATGGGCGATGGCATATCTCTGACAGTTTAGATCGCCAGAAACTGGCTAATGTGCAGGCACAATTGAAACGAATGCTACAAGAGGCAGGGAGGAGCGACATGACTTGGGTTACTTATCCTGGATAAATTTATGACCAACACAGTTTCACCTGGATACATATGCTTTAGTTATGAAATGCTTCTTAAAAAATTTATGATCCAACACAATTTCACCTTGATATGCTCCCTTTATATATTAAACGTTTTTCTCTTGATTCCATAGACTGAATATATAAGGTTTTTATGTTGAAGCAAAATACAGTTTAAAAATATAGGTATGTAGCTGATTTCTAGAGAGAATAACTTGCAAGCAGATGGAGGACTTTCAGAGAGTCTGAGTGTCTCTAGACTATTGTTCTTGATAATGCTTAAGTTTTTCTTTATTTCATACTCATTTACCAAGGGTTGGTTTGGGATATTATTGTAGACAGCAAAAATGAACAGACAAACAAGACAAGGTTCCTTCTTAAAGCCACTCAGAAACTGAATATTTCTGTGGCTTATCTGTTTTTTTTTTCTCACAGTTTATTAGTGCATAGAATGATGTTATTTTACCCTCTTGGACCCCATTTTGTTCCCTTATTCTTGGTACATGTTCTGTTCAAGGCAAAGTGGACTTTATGATGCTCGGTCTCTTCTCAGCAGAATTTAAGGTTTCCATGTTGCCATCTTGGAGACTTTCTCTCATGTCTGTTTGACGTCTCCTTCTGTCATTGTGCAAAATGCCTGACATAATAGATTATAGTAAGGAAGAGAATTTTGTTTCCCTGCTTTAGAAGTTTCACCATGCTTGTTTAAATGCACTGCTTTGGAACTTCAGCAAGGCAGAACATGGGAAAGAGCTTGTGGCAGGGAGGATCCCTTCAATTCATAAAGCATGGAAGAAGAGAGAGCAGGAGCCTGAGTTTATATACAGCCTTCAGGAGTGGGACTATACTGACCTGCATCCTTGAATCAGCCTGCTCTAAAGTTTCTACTGCCTGCCCTGGAGCCATTCTTGAACTAGCCTATTCAAAATTTCAACCACCTGTCATGAGCCATCAGCTTGAGACTACCTTTTAATGTATTAGCTTAGAAAGACATTTAGGACACATGCATAACTCTTCCTTCATGCTGTACATGATTCTGATTGAATGTTCTGCTGCTTCTTTTGTATTAAAGTTACCACAATTGCTATAATATTGTATAGCAAATATGTACATGGAGTCCTTCATATTTGCCATTCCAAAATGTGATTACCATACAGAGAAAAGCATGTTTGTTCAAGATATTCTAAATAAGACGCATATAAATCCAACTAATTAGCAATGTATTTATGTTCTTAATGTGTTGAAATGGGAAAACACTGCATTGTAAGGACATAGCAAAAGTGTATAAAATTTGGTTTGTTCCTATCATATGCTGAAATGTCAACACCACTGCATTTTGACTACATACTAAGGAAGTAAAATAAAAATAATCATTTATGCAGTATTTGAAATAAATCTAGTTAAGAAAAATAACAACGATAAAGTGTCTGTATTATTTCAATTTATAAATGATAACATACGGGATTTCATATCAACCAGGCAAAAATAGAGTTAAAAGTTGCAGAATTTTGTTCATAGTTCTCACATATGGAGATGATATGGAATTTTCATTTTATTTTAGAGAAATAAAACATGAAAATACCTACAAAAGTAAAGTTTGTATGGCTACATTTATACAATATATTACCAAAGTCAAGGAGTTATCAGTAAAAACCACATGCACTAGTCTGCTATATTATTTTTTGACCTCACATATATGTGATTTTATCAATAACATTGTTAAGAACATATGCAACATATATGTTAAAAATTACTGATTCAAATTCAGAAGGAACATGGCAAAATCAAATTTCAAATCAGTTTGACTGAGATATGGAAACATATGCCTCTAATCCCAGTACCTGCTAGTCAGAGGCAGATAGATGGCTGTGAGTTCAAGGCCAGGCTGTTCTACATAGTGCCAACCATGGGTATATATTAAGACCTTGTCTCAAAAAAATTAAATAAGAATACAATATTTGATTAACTCCTGCATTCATGCTTCAATATTTTCTCAATTTATTTATTTTTTATTACTTTATAAATAATACCAATCAAATTTTCCACTTCCTCTCATCCTCCCACTTCCTGCTCCTTCCTCCCCTCCTCCCCTTCCAGTCCTAAGATAGGGCAAGGCACCCTGCCCTGCCCTGTGGAAAGTCCAAGGCTCTCCCTCCTCCATCCAGGCTTAGGAAGGTATACACCCAAATAGAATAGGATCCCAAAAAGCCAGTACATGCAGTAGAGACAAATACCAATGCCATTATCATTGAATTCTCAGTCTGCCCCAATTGTCAGCCACATTCAGAGGGTCCAGTTTGATACAATGCTCTTTCAGTCCCAGTCCAGCTGGATTTGGTGAGCTCCCATTAGCTCAGGCACACTGTCTCAGTGGGTGGACCAATCCCTCGTGGTCCTGACTTCCTCGCTTATATTCTCCCTCCTTCTGCTCTTCAACTGGACCTTGGGAGCTCAGTCAAGTGCTCTGATGTGGGTCTCTATCTCCATCTATCGCCAGACGAAGGTTCTATGGTGATATTTAAGATAGTCATCAATCTGACTAAGGGACAAGGCCAGTTCAGGCAGCCTCTCCTCCACTGTCCAGGGTCCTAGCTGGGGTCATCCTCGTGGACTCCTGGAAACCCCTCCAGAGTCAAGCCTCTTGCCAACCCCAAAATGGCTCCCTCAATTGAGGTATCTCCTTCCTTGCTCCCATATCCGTTCTTCCTCCATCTCAACCATCCCACTCCCCCAAGCTCTCCCCAACCCTCCCCTTTTGTGGAGTAAGGGGTACACTCATCCATTGCTGGTGGGAATGCAAACTTGTACAACCACTTTGGAAATCATTGTGGCAGTTTCTCAGAAAATTGGAAGTCAACTTATGTCAGGAACTAGCAATACCACTCTTGGGAATATACCCAAGAGATGCCCAATCACACTACAAAAGCATTTGTTCAACTATGTTCATAGCAGCATTATTTGTAATAGCCAGAACCTGGAAACAACCTAGACGCCCCTCAATGGAAAAATAGATAAAGAAAATGTGGCACATCTACACATTAGAGTACTACTCAGCAGTAAAAAAAAACAATGACATCTTGAATTTTGCATGCAAATGAATGGAAATAGAAAACACTATCTGAGTGAGATGACCCAGACCCAAAAAGATGAAAATGGTATGTACTCACTCGTAAGTGGATACTAGTTCCCCCAAGCTCTCCCCAATCCTTCCCTTCTCCCTTCTCTCTCCAACTCTCCCCTTACACCCACCCTACCCCCACCCCCATCCTCCCAACTTTTGCCGGGTGATCTTGTCTGCTTCCAACTTCCAGGAGAATCCACGTATGTTTTTCTTTGGGTACACCTTGCTATTTGGCTTCTCTAGGCTTGTGAACTATAGGCTCAGTGTCCTTTGTTTATGGCTAGTATCCACATATATATCCTCCAGAATATTGGAAACAGACAAGATCGCCAGGTAAAAGTTGGGAGCATGGGGGTGGGGGTGGGGTGGGGGGAAGGGAAGAGACTTTTTTTTTTGGTTTTTCGAGACAGGGTTTCTCTGTGGCTTTGGAGCCTGCGCTGGAACTAGCTCTTGTAGACCAGGCTGGTCTTGAACTCACAAAGATCCGCCTGCCTCTGCCTCCCGAGTGCTGGGATTAAAGGCATGCGCCACCACTGCCCGGCTATTTTTTAAGAAAAAAAAATCTTTTCTCATTTTACATTTCAATCTGAGTTTCCTCTCCCTAACCGCCTTTCACCCTCTTCACCTTGTCCCCCGTCCCACCCCTATCCACTCCTCACAGAAGTTAAGTCTTCCCATGGGAAGTCAACAAATTCTAGCATGTTGCTTTGAGACAGGATAAAGGCCTTCCCCACTATATCTAGGCTGAGCAAGGTATCCCCTCAAAAAGATTGGATTCCAAAAACCCAGTACAAGCTGTAGGGATAAATCCTGGTCTCTTTGCCAGTGTCCCACAGTCTGTTCCAGCCATACAACTGTCACCCACATTTAGAGGCTCTACTTTGGTCTCATGCTGGTTCCCCTGATTCAGATTAGAGTCAATGAGTTCCCATTAACTCAGGTAAAAAGTCTCAGTGGGTATCCCCATCATGGTCTTGACCCTTTTTTTTTCATATTATTATTCCTCCCTCTCTTCGACTCGGCTTTGGATGCTCAGTCCAGTGCTCAGCTGTGGAATCTGTGCATCTGCTTTCATCAGTTGCTGGATGAAGGTTCCATGATGACTTTTAAGGTAATCATCAATCTGATTACAAGAGAAGGCCAGTTCAAGCAGCCTCTCCACAATTACTTTAGGTGAATCTATTTCCTCTATCATATCTTCAGTTACTATTCTCTCTTCCATCTCTTACAATCTATTGGTTATGCTTGCATCTGTAGTTCCTGTTCGTTTACCCAGATTTTCCATTTCCAAAATTCCCTCAGTTCTTTTTATTGACTACTTCAGTTTTCAAGTCTTGAACTGTTTGAACTGCTCATTTCACATGTATGATTTTTTTCTTGGTTTTCCTTGCTTTCTTTAAGAGATTCATTGATTTCTTCCAATTTTTTGTTTGTATTTTCCTCCATTTTTTAAGGAAATTTTTCGTTTCATCTTCAAGTTTTTATTTTTATTGTATTCAGAAAATTGTATTTAAGGACATTTTCTTCTGTTTCTTCTGAGTTAGGATGTTTAGGTCTTCCTTTAATAGGACCACTAGTTTCAGGTGTTTCCATATTGCTCTTTAGGTTGTTGAATATATTCTTGCCTTGGGACCCACCCATCTATTCCTCCTAGAGGTGCAGGTGGGGCATGTGCCTTAGGTGGTCTCTCTTCCTCTTGGAGCAGTTAGGGGCCGTGCTTCTGGTAGATGCTGATGAGGTTTTGCTGGCTCCTTTCCTGGTGCATTTAGGGCCATAGTTCCAGTGATTAGAGGTTCAATGGGTAGTGATTGCAGGCATGGAGGATGCTCTGTGTTCTCTGGGGTTTGGTGGTTGGAGGTGGGGGAACAGGATATTCTTCCCATGGGCAAGGGCATAGAGAGCAGGAGAGCAGGGCTGTCCAGCTAGGAACTCAGACACTTACCTCTCCAAGGCCATCGAGGGCCAAGGCTCCAGTGGCCAAAGATGAGGTGAGGGATGGCTGCGGGTAGCAGAAGATTGCTCCCAGGTCCCTGGCGCCTAGCTGGGTAGGGATGGAGCACGGGATGTGCCTATGGGGGCTAGGGTCCAGAGAGCTGTACCCTCCAGCTGTTGACCCAGACACTCACCTCTCCAGGGGCAGCCAGGGCCAAGGCTCAGATGATGAAAGATGTGGGGGATGGCTGTGGATGTGGGGAGACTGCTCCCAGGTCCCTGGCGCCTAGTTGTGTGGGGATGAGGCATGGGATGTGCCTCTATAGGCTAGGGTCCAGAGAGCTGGGCCTTCCAGCTGTTGACCCAGACACTCACCTCTCCAGGGGCAGCCAGCGCCAAGGCTCATGTGGTGCGGGTATGGGGAGACTGCTCCCAGGTCCTCTGATAAATTTCTAAGTACAAATCTACATCATATGACTGTGAGTTTTCAAGAGTTGTAGAGAACATTCTTAGCATGCATAAAGCCATGAGTTTATTTGTCACCACTACAAAATAAATAAACAAACAAATGTCTCTATTAGGAACTCATGGGTTTCAGTGGTGCACTAGAATCCACAGAAATGATTTATTTTTCAAGACAAGATCTTAACATGATTTTAAATACAAGATGACCTTATACTCAGTGTGTAGAAGATTTCTTTCCATATCTATGTCCCATTCCAATTGATGGGATTAAAGGCTTCTGTCACAACATTCTGCTTTTTTGTGGTGCTAGGAGTTGTGCTGTGGGCTCTTCTGAATGGTAGGGAAGTAACTATCCAGTGAGTTACATCCTCCGGCCACCATAAAAAATATTGTTGTACCACTGATCTCAATGAAACCAGTGTCAGTGTTGGAAGGTGATATTGTTAATATGAGCCTTATTCTTTGTTTACTTTGTGTTGTTTTCTGTGAACTAGTTAATGGACATTAGGAAGATGTGGGTGCAGGAGATCCAATTCCCTTATAAATCTAGGTAGTAAATACTCTGTCCCATGGATGAATTTCATATGCAGAGACCAGCTCCTAGTTAGTTGGACAGACTTCCTGAAGTACAAAGAAAAAGGCTAATCAACATTCAACAAATAATGAAAGTAATTTTTGGAACCAACATTGCATTCAATACCAGCTACATGATGCAGAAAGAACATCAGCCTGGAGAGTCAAGCCAATTCCATTTTTAAGTCTGCTGCTGCTGTGAAGAGTAAATAACCACATATGATCTCCCTTATAAGCTTAAAAGTCTCAAGATAGGCATGGAGGAGAATCTACATTTCCACAAAATCCAAAATGGGTACTGCTCAAAAGATAGTCTTTATCTGATTTCCCAAACACATAGTCATGTCTGTCTTGTATGGGTGAAGTATCTGTTTCAACGTTAGTAGGTCTCCCAGTTTGGTTTCTTTTGTTGTGATAAACACCATAATCAAAATCAATCCGGGGAGAAGGGGCGTATTACATCTTATAGGTTACGTTTGATCATTAAGGGAAATCAAAGCAGGAACTGAAGTAATTCAGCTTTCTAGTTTGGTCTGTCTGTCTCTTGCTCAGCCATCTTTCTTATACAACCCAGCATCACTTTCCTATGGGGCTTTACTGGTGTACTGGGCAATCAAAAAATTAAGAAAATACCTCACAGATGTGGTGACAGGTCAGTCTGAAGTAGGACATTCTCCTGTTGAGGTTCTCTCTTCCTGTGGATCTCTTGCAATTTGTCAAGATGTGAGTGGAAATTCATATGGCACTAGACCTCTTGTGCTATTGAGTTTTGCTCTGATGCCTTCCATTTATTTTTGTTGTAGAAATGATCACACTCAGGGTCTTGCCCAAGCCATGTAAATGCTAATTCACTGAACTATACCCCAAAGTCTTTTGACCCTTGACCATCATTTCCCACTGGTTTGCTGACTAATTCTCACAGCTGTTTAAACAAACCAAATTCTCTCTTCTTCCTTCCCTCCCTTTCCATCCACTCCTCTTTCTATTTTTCTTGCACTACAGATGGAATCAAGAGCCTTGTACATGCTTGGCACTACACTCTTTCCTCAGTGCCAGTTTCTCCTACCTTACTACCTTACTAATCCTTGCCTATTTCCCATATATCTTTTCCATGCCACTGGAGTTTTGAACATGGGAGAAAGAAGGTGTATAAGCAAAACTATGTCAAAGGGGATTAGGTAAAACCCTAGCAATCCTAATTTTTAATATAAGAACAAAAACTGTCTTTATCCAAACTGGAGGAACACTTTTCTTATTTGTAGTTCTAAGTGTCAAGTCAAGCAAAGAGCAAAGACATCTGGTATGGCTTTAAACCAATGGAAGGAATTTCCAAGTTGGAAGGTGGATCTTATTAGATTAGTGCTGTTCTTGATTTCTTTTGTATTTTTACAATGATCACTTATGGATGAAGGTTCATTTATTTTGTTATGTGCTTGTGTAATTTTTAAGAATATAGAATTAAAAAGCCTTTTTCTAATATTTCTTCACTAGGAGTTTACATTTGCTTTGTTTCCATGTAATATTTGTTCAACCGAAAACCTGATGTGCTTTTTAAAATATCAACATACTAGATAGTTGAATAAATATAATCCAATTCATAAAAATCCAAATAGAATGGAATAAATAGAAAGATTTGAAGAATAACATCTGTAATATTATCCACTGCTATTATTACTAAGTGTAAGTCAATAACTCCAACCTGGAAGTCAAAAGTGGTATATATTTTATATAATCTATGTATAGATATATATGTTTAGTATATTATGTTCAAATTCTCCAAAATATACCTAAATATTTGAGGTTCAGAATTAAATTCTTTCTGCCTTTCCTTCCTTTCTTCATTCCTCCCTCCTTCTGCTTCCCCTTCCTTTGTTGAGAAAGGGCCTTAATATGTAGCCCAAGCCAACCATGAACTTGTGATCTTCATGTCTCACCCTCATGACTGATGTTTTTTCTTTTTTAATTTTTTATTACTTTTAAAAAACACCAATCCAAATTCCCACTTCCTCTTCTCCTCCCTCTCCCCTCCCACTCCCTCCACACACACTCTCCTACCCCCTCCAATCTTTTTTTAAAATAAACTTTAAAATTACACTTTCTCCCCTTGTCATTGGTTTCTCAGTCAGCCCCCATTGGCAGCCACATCCAGAGATTCCGGTTTGGTCATGTGCTCCTTCAGTCCTTTTCCAGGCACACTGTCTCAGTTGATGGGCCAGTCCCTCCCGGTCCTGACTTCCTTGTTCATCTTCTCTCCTCTTCTGCTCTTCGACTGGACTTGGGAGCTCAGTCTGTTGTTCTGATGTGAATGTGGGTCTCTGACTCTATCTCCATCCATCGGGGGAAATTTCTATGGTGATGATCAAGATATTCATCAATGTGTGACTGATGTTTTTTTCATGTATTTTTCAGCCCATATCAGCACACTTGGCTTAGTGTTATATTCCAGTTTGGTCTTTATTAATGAATTTTCTTGGTTCTTCTTATCTCTATCCTCAAGTATCACCTAATAGCAGACAATGAATATTTTTCATAATTAGCTGCACTTGAACCATTTGTCATGGAGTAGATAGTAAATGTTCTTTTTGTCAAATATAACACAGGTTTGAGATAACATATGCAGGGCCTTAGTATGTTGGTTAGTGCCAGAGTGCAAGTGTTTGTGAACCCATGGCTTTAATCCACAGTACACAAGGATACAAAAACCAAACCAACAAAACAACAAAACAAAAGAATCTAAACATGCACACACATTCTCTGATTGTATATGAGGAAATTCATAAAATCAGATTGAGGGACCTCCCATTTCATGTCTCCTATGGCATTTGTACATTGTTGTAATTATTTTTGCAATAGTTATATGATGATACTGGGAAGTTGAACTGCATTCTTTTTATTTATTCTTTGATCTCTAAAATCATGCATATTAATCCCATTCATCTTACAACAGCTCCCGATAAAATAAAATTTGAGAGAAAATTTTAAAAAATCTCATCATGGAAGCTATAGTGTGACATAGTGAATCACATAGTATACTCTTTAGTCCATATATGTTTACTTGCAAGTGTTCATTGCAAAGAGTCAATGGTCTGGTTGTAAGAGCTAGGTAATAATAGATCAAACAGTTTGTAATTAATATAAGTCTCTGTGTGTTTGTTTGGGACTGAATCGCTGCAGAACTTGGCAGGACAGTAACTTCCCACTACACCCTGTCCTCACCACCAGGGTGAGCTCTCCAACATTACCCTACCTAGTTCACACCTTGCAGCAGAGAGCAAGGGGCAGGACCAGTGCTCTTGCTTTCAAGCCCTCTGTGTTGACTCTTCCATACCTACACGAGCAGGGCCAGCTCTACTGTATTGCCAAGGTAGGGTGCAGGAGCCACTCTCCTGAGTGCTTCAACTGAGAGGGGCAAGAACAGCTCTCCCTCTCTCATGATTTCAAGGCCTGCTCTCCCGACCATCACAGGTGGTTTTGGCAGATGAGGGAGCAGGGCAAGATCTCCCAAACTCATAATCTAGGGACTGGTTCACCAGTACCCCAGCCAACAGGGTCAGCTCTACTGTGATGTTCAAATTAAGGTTCAGGGCCTACTTTCCAGAGTGCTGCAGTTGGTGAGGGAGTGTATCAGTTCGATCACTGGCTGCAGGTGGCAGAGGCAAGGGAAGAGGACATCTTTCTCTCGTCTGGCCCACCATACTGCAGTCAAGGGGGTGGCACAAGCTGTCTCAACCTCAAGCCCTCAGGGACCATTCACCTGCACCCTGTCTATAGTGTCAGATCTACTGTGCTTTCCAGGTGAGGTGTAAGACCCATCCCCTGATTGCTACAGCCAGTGGGAGGGGGGCAGGAACCATTCTCCCTAGTGTTGCAGCCAGTGAGGGGCAGACTAATTCTATACAACCATATCCTCTCAGCCTTTGGTGGTATCAAGAGCAATGGACATCCACTCAGACCATGGTTCCAACAGGGCCATGCAGCCAAATAAGGGATTTGGTAGTAGTGCAGGCCCTACCATCACCACGGCCCTAGGTGGCAATCAAGGCACCTTTACCAGCCTGTTCCTCATTGCTTTCACCTCTTCAGATATACCTGCATCCACAATACATGAGCCATACTGCCTCTTTCTCTCTCCTATACCACACCAAACATTTGATCTCCATAATAGTGTTTGACTGGGATGGGCCACGTTTTCTCCTTGGCACCTGGGGCAGAGTTCTGAAAGTTGAACTTTTGCACCATCTACAATATAAAGCATAGTATCATCTTGGAGGATGTTGTTAAATGAGATAGCTGGGTAGCATAGTAAAAGATAAATTTTATTTGAAATATACTAAAATATAAAATGCATATTGAGTTATTTTATATATTCTCTTAAAAACTGGAGCAGTGTTACCTAACTAAGAGCATAGGATAGCTATCAAAGGTGAACTCCATGACTTGAAAATTAAGATCTGCCAAGACACATATGAAATAATTAAGGTTGGGTCGTGATGTAGATACTTAAAGTTTTGCTAAATAATTTTCTCTTCAGTGTTGAACAGGAAGACATTCAATTCCAACACTTGCATTTCTTTAAAGACAGAATGATATAAAGAAATTGGACAGGTTTGTTTTCTAGTTAAAGCAAAAGCTCGTCATGGAATGTGAATGGGGAAGTTCAGAGGTAAAGCATTTTTCTACTATGTATGAGACCATAGGTTTGATACCAAGTACCAAGACAGATAGGTATCTAGATTGATGAATATATATATATATATATATATATATACATATGTGTATGTATGTATGTATATACATAGACAACAAAATACCATTCAGCCAGTCTTTCAATGTTCATTTTTTCCTAGCTTCTTTTCCCAAATCCTGTTCTGCTCAAATGATACTTATTGCTGAGTAAAGCAAGGGTTAGAACGCAAGGTACCACAAGTAGATTCCTTAGGAAGGTGAGTTAATCTAGGAAGGCAGAATCACATAATGAAGATTAGGCAAGAAATCAGTGGGTTCCCACTGTCAGCATTAGTTTCACATATTGGCCTCCAGTTTCCAAGAGCATTTTGAACTGGGAGTCCTGGCAAGGCTACTTTTGTAGGAAATGCATGCTAGCGTAACCTAGAGCAGACAACAAAGCATTTTTGCAAGAGTTAGAGTGCGAGCCATGTGGTGTTCAAAGATAACCTTGTCATGCTATTTACCAAAACAAAGTACGGAAACAGGGAAGGGAGAAGCTAGAAGAAATTTCATAGAGAATAGATAGCATAGTGTTTTTCATGTTCTCACTGTCTGTGGTCTGATTTTTATTTTACTAGAGTTTAGAGTAGGTGTAATCCTGCTAGTAGGGTTCTGTAGCCCTGAGTTTGGTATTGGAGTTGTAGTAAGCAGAATCAGACAGATCGTTGACTACTGAGCAAACCATCTGTTTAAGTTTAGTATAGATGTTGCAATATTGCCTGCTGCCTCTGCTCTTACGACTCCTGAGCGACAGAAATGCTTTCTATGTGTTGATATCATATGAAAACTACAGAAGAAAAAGGACATTTCATTATGCGCGGAAAAATGTAGGAATGCACATTTCCACACTCATAAAGACTTATTGGAACAGATCCATGTTTACTTATTTGCATATTGATTATGGCTGCTTTTTGTTTCAGTGGTAGAGTTGAGTACAGTTACCATATGGTCCTGAAAATTTAAAATATTTACTGCAAGCACCGTTGACAGCCCTGGTTTAGTATATAAATCTGTTGCTATCCATTAATATCTTAGCACTGGATTCAGAGCTTGAGCACATTTAATCATTCCAGGGTAGTTAACTCTGCTAGAAGTAAACACCACAACAGAGAGCAGCCTGCAGTCAACAAAGATGGTAGTTCTGTGCATAAACTTCGACAATACATCTAGTCAGCTAAACTGTGCAAAATGACGATAATAGTTTTTATTTCCTCCTGACGCCAACGGATTGATGCCTGAAGTTTTCTATGTCTGCTTTGTGCTCAATAAACTACTTCTTCTCTAACTGCTGGACTTTGCTTTGCTGTTGGCCTTTTCCTTTAAGGTTTGATTAGGGTTGTAATTCACACCCTGAGGCTAGGTCTTACTGTGAGTTCCTGTCCCATCCTCTAAGACCTTGATCCTCTAAGACACTCTTTCTCTTCTGGCTGCCTCTGGAATCTGGGGCCAGGCTTTGTCTACTTCCCTAGTTAATCTGTCTCTTTGCTATAATACAAATGGACCATTCAAGACAAGGTCATGTGCTGAAAGATTTAGTCCTGTTGCTTTTCCTACTCACTCCCAGGATCCCAGAAGCTGATCACACATTCAATCAAGCCAATTTTTAAGAATATCTTTTCTACTCTGATTTGATATACCAAACATTATCTTGAGGGATCACTCCTACAGCTAAATTAGTCTACACAACTTCACTCAATTCTTTTCCATGATTCACTCCAACCTACTTCCCCTTTTTACCTAAGTGTTCGGGTCCAAAATTTCACTGTGGCCCAGTACATATTAATCACAATAGATTATAGACCATTACAACTGGAAGTAATCTTGTACCCACATTACTAATAAGATCATTCCAAATGTCCACAAGGGGGAATTGATGTATGTACTCATTGCATCGGTTAAAAAATAAGCAGCTCCATAATCTTCAAAAAGATTCCTTGAAAATAAAAATTAAATTAAATATAATAAGCTGTCTCATTAATGACTCAATTATGTATTTATTTAATTTGGCCCGTGATTAAAAAGCAAATAAGACAAAATGAGAGAAAATATTTCTGCCCCCAAAAAGGAAACAGGAAAAAAATAAATTAAATCCAACAGTTTCAGAGTGTATAGAAGCAGAATTAGTTTTGGTAACATGTCCCATCACCTGCTGTTCCAGTTTCCCATTTCTATCTCATAGATTCTGTGAGTGTTTAATGCCTGGATCTTTTTTTTTTTTTTTTTTGGTTTTTTGAGACAGGGTCTCTCTGTAGCTTTGGAGCCTGTCCTGGAACTAGCTCTTGTAGACAAGGCTGGTCCCGAACTCACAGAGATCCGCCTGCCTCTGCCTCCCCAGTGCTGGTATTAAAGGCATGTGCCACCCCCCCCCCCCGGCGTTTGTTTGGTTTTTTGAGACAGTTTCTTTTTGTATCTATCTCTGATTTACTCTGTAGACCACACTGGCCTCAAACTCACAGAGATCTGCCTGTCTCTGCCTCCCGAATGCTGGGATTAAAGGGGTGTGTCACCACCGCCTGGTAATGCCTGGATCTTTAATATCCCAACTCTCAGCCACAACATCATGAGAAATTTTATCAAAGGGTTGCGGCATTAGGAAGGTTGAGAGCCACTGTTCTAAGGGCAAGACCCCAAACAGCTAAGCCTCCAACTTGTCAAAAGGGAAGGCTTAAGAATTTTTCCTGCTCCTAAAAGGCAACAATAAATGAATGCTGCAGTAAACATGAGTCAAGGGGGTCAACCTCCATTCCAAGCAGACAGCGGAACTTGTCGGCATTGGTCATGTGGTTCTGGCATTAGAGAAATGAAAAAATACAGGAGTAAACGGGTTCTAGAATCTTTCTTACTGTTAAAAAGATCCGTTGAGGCCAGAAATTTGACAGGAGGTGCCTGCATGGAGGCCCTGAGAGGCCATTGTTTAAAGCTGTAAAAGCGAAAGCTGCATAGTGCTGGAGACCTGAAGATGTTGCAGGTGCTGCATGGATATCTGGTCATGGGACATCTGCCAGTGAGAGCTGCACACTTGCCGTAGAACCAGCCAAAGACAGAAATGTGCTGTAAACAGTAACTCTGGAAGGGAAGAGCTATCCAAGCCCTTTGACATTTGACATCGGACATGGAGATACAGAATTTGGAATTTGCTCTGCTGGGTTTTGGTGCTGCCTTTGTCTAACATTTTTTCACTACACCCCAATTCCTCCTATTTAGAAAGGTAATGTACATTCTGCGTCATTGTGTGTTGGAAGTATATAATTTGATTTTTGATTTTACAGAGTTTTACAAGTAGAGATTGCTTTGAGTCTCAGAGAGATTTTTGACTTTGGACTTTTAAACAGTGTTAAGAATATAAAAGACATTTGAAGTTGTACAAAATGCATTTCGCATTATGATATGTACGTGAGCCTATGAAAACCATGGACTAAAATATGGCAGTTGGAACGAGAATGATCCTTATAGTCTTTTATGTTTAAATACTTGGTCTCCCATTGGTGGAGCTGTTTGGGAACTATTAGGAGTGTGCCATTCCCAGTGTACTGTTTTGGCCTCATATGTTTGGATCAAGATGTACAGCTGCTCCTACTGTCATGACTTTGCCCTACCATCAAGGAATCTAAAGCTCTGAAAGCATAAGCCCAACTAAACACATTTAAAATGATTTGCCTGGCTCATGGTGTTTTGTCACAGCAAAAAAGGTAATTAAGACAACATTGCAAGATTTACTTTGTGCTTCAAATTGGGAAACATTTTCAAGTGACATATTTTCTTTAGTCAAATGTTTCCCTGATGACTGTTAAGACAGACAGGTTCCATTAGCTTTTGTAGCTATTAATATTTTTTATCCCACTGGTTCCCTTGGACAGGGTTTTCTCCACATGCCTGCTCCCGAAGCTGCTTAAAAAATAACCACTCTGTGGCTTAATATTAATCATATACTTAATATTAATCCTATAATCATAAAACATATTAGCTCAGACTTTTTTATTAACTAACTCTTGCTTCTTAAATTAACCCATTTCTATTATTTTATATTTTACCACAAGGTTTGTAGTTTGTTACCTCACATCTTGATTCTTGGGTGGCTACTTGGTGTCTGCCTTACTATGACTTCTTTCTCCCTGCATTCAGTTTAGTTTTCCCACCTAGCTGTATTTTGCCCTGCCATAGGCCAAAACAGCTTCTTTATTGACCAATGATAATAAAACATATTCACAACAAGCTCTTTTCATTGATAGCAATATCAAACTGCACTGTGGTATCCTCAAATGTATGATTTCCCTATATGCCTTTTTCCTTTGATTTCTTTTCCAAGTGCTTGACTGTGAGCCTCTCAGTATATTTATGATTTTTTTCTTATAATTTTCCTCTTTCACTACTTGCAAAAGAGAGCTGAAATGAAGTTTAGAGTAGACTGTGTTTTATTATGCTCTTAAGTGCAATTATAAATTCACTTAAATACAATATTAGATTTCAGAATGTTCTGTGATATTGGAAGTGAGTGGTAGTGCCATAGCAAGATCCTTTCATCTGAAGCCTCTGGATTTACAATGAAGAATAGTCTTTGATTAAAGCACCCACCAAAATTGCATTCATAAAACAAAGCATAGTGTGATCTATTTATGCTTTTTCCAATAATATCCTCAGAAATAAGAAATAATTAGCTAATTTAATTTCAGAAGATATTCCTAATTTCCTCAAATATAAACATTATTAGAGAGTTTTACATTTTCAAGTATTTTCTTTATTTTATCTGGCATCAGCAAATAAACATAAAGGTATGTGCCAAGATTTCAAATTAAAACTCATAAATATGCAAGACACAAATGGACTAAAATGACAAGACATGGCCTAAGGTATATGTTCAACCTACTAAATAGTTTATCTAAGGATCACCTGTCTTTACCACACTGAATTCAGAATTTAATGCTATTGTTGCCCCTTGAATACCATTCAGACTTTAATGATAAATCATAAAATATTTTGTCTCTTTTGTTTTGTGAAATTCAGATAGTCATCCAATATTACAACGCCAAGGGCAACTCCTGGCATCACAAGAATCAAGGAATATTTGGCATACCATTTATTGATTATAGGAACATTAGCTGGTTCCAAATATCCACATGGTAACACTGACTTTCAGGTAATTACACTAAATTAAATTCTATTTTTCACTTTTATGTAACTAAAGATGGCTTTGGGGATAATGCCCCTGCCTCCACCACCTTGTACTGAGATTACGGCTTTGTGTCTTTGCTTGGTTTGTCTAGTGCTTGTGATCGAACCCAGAACTCCATGCATAGTAGCCGAACATTTAATTGATAATATTTTTATTATAAATCACCAAGATTATTTGAAAATGCTTTGTATAAGAATTAATTACCATAGTGACGTTCAAATCATATATCTAACTATTCCTAGCACTACTCTTTGGCCTACAACTTTGAATATTGCAGAGAATTTGCTTTTCATTCTGGTGCTATTTCTATACAGAAATGCAGAGTTGTCATTCATGAAATTATGTACAATAAAGAGCTTTTGTTTATAGAGTGAGAATGCACTATGCATTTACAATTCTTTGTCTTTTCAGAAATGAACCCTAGAACATGTTCCACAATTTTAAACCTCAATGGCAGCCAAGAGTTAGACTAGCAAGACAATCCTAAATTCTAAACTCACTTTTATTCCATACTTACTATACAATGCTAGATCTTTCCTTCCTTAAGTTTGAGCAGAAGAAAATCTGACCTTGTTTTCTGTTAATGCCTTGAGAAGGGAGAGTAACAATTCTCTGATAAATTTTCATGGAACAGACTACTAGTAGGTTCAAAGTTTTAGCATTTGTCTCTGAAGAAGAAGAAAAGCTTGGTCTGAAAAAGAGAGTAGATATACAAAGAGTGGTTCACTTAAATACTCAAGCTACAGCAACAATGAGCTTGAGTATTATTCATTTTAGAATGATTACTACTTCTCCCTAAGCAGAGACACTTACAGTTAGACCTCATGGAGACAGCGCAGACTTTGTATCCTTTAATTCAGCGATTCTTAAACTTTAGTCATGGGTAATTAGCACCCAGGGATTTGCTAGAATGGAGATTCCTGGTCCCCGCCCTTTAAGATTCTGATGCAGAAATAGTGTTTTAAGTTGGGACCCCAGTCTTTCTACAAAAGGTGTTTTCTAAAATGTTTATTTATTGCAATATAATTTACATACTATTCAAATTCACCCATTTAAATGGTGTAATTTGGGTCTGGAGTTGTTGCTCAGTGGCACAGCACTTGTCTAGCCTCCTCAAGATTATAGTTTCCATCTCTGCTACTGCAAAAAGTATATAAATAAATAAATAATCCCAAAGATTTAGGGTATTTGCAGTGCTGCACAAATTTTATCACAATCTGAAAATGTATATTTTCATCAGTATTTCTGAAAAAGTATTTATACCTTTTGCAATTTTTCAACTGCAGATACACACACAAACACATACATATACAAACACACACATATGCACACATACACACATATATTTACACACATTCACATACACACAGAAGCACACACACATAAAAAAACACGTTCACATAGACACACACATACAAACACACACACACACACACACACACGGGTGCGTGCACATGTCCTAAAGAAAATTATTCTGGCCTTGAAGAGGGCTTCCTATCTAGCCACCCCCACCGGAGGAGAACTCGGCCCTGAGGAGTGCGGAAGGCTCTTGGAGAGGGCTTCTGATCTAGCCACCCCCACAGGAGGAGAAGTTGGCCCTTTGGACTGAGGTAAGCCCGGCTTCCGATCTAGCCACCCCCACCAAAGAAGAA
>JAQHUG010000639.1:274496-287396 GCA_028555095.1 Dicrostonyx torquatus
CCTGTCCTGGAACTAGCTCTTGTAGACCAGGCTGGTCTCGAACTCACAAAGATCTGCCTGCCTCTGCCTCCTGAGTGCTGGGATTGAAGGCGTGCACCACCACCGCCCGACTAGGATTCTATTTTTTCTACTAGAGATTTTTTAAAGTCACATGGATATTTCTAGTCAGATACTTACATAACCAACTATTGCTGTACTGTGATTATATAATGACTAATCAGGGTCAAAGGCTTTCAGGACAGCTCTGATCATAGAAAATTAGCATTCTGAGGATCAGGTAACTGAAAAAGACAAGAATCAAGAAAAAAGAATTAACACAGCTGTTGATTAACATAAAAATATAGACATGATTTTTTTCAGAAAAGTAAAATAGACCTTCTTATAAAGTTGTGTCTCATCTGCCTTTTAACGTGGCTAATAGTATGGTTTATTATAGTGAGCTTAAACAATAGTTGGAAAATCTAAATGAGTTTCATTGTATCAGAAAATTGTCAAAATGTTTTAGAGGAAACTGATGTTTCTAGAACAAAAAAAAAGTGTTCAGTGATTGTTCCCCTCCTTGCACAACTTGAAAATACAGTACGTAATTTATAATAGGCCTAAAGTACACTATGCCCTTTGTTCAACTTTTCCTTTCAACTCCTCCTTGTGTAATATGCAGAACTTAAGCACACTTCTCTGGGTCAAACCACACCTAGTTACTGGATAATCCTGTAAACCACTGATGGATTTAATGTACAATATATAAGACCAAATATTATTTAAGGTTATTTTGATACCAGAGTGATTTAATCTCCAGGAGTATAGGTTTTACCTCTCACCAATTAAAAAAAAGATACTATGATAGAGCCTGAAGCTACTGATCAGTTGGTAACATTGCTTTCTTAGAGTCCATGAAGCTCTGGGTTTGAGTCTTAACACTACATAAAACAAATGCTGTGGTGCATATCTCTAATCCCAGGGATATAGAAGAAAAATCAGAAATCCAAGCTCATCCCTGGCAACATGAAAAGTTCAAGACTAGCCTGGTATATATGATTCTGTCTGAAATAGAAGGCAAAATAATTATAATAATTCCTTTGATTTATTCCAATGTGTACAGTCAATTTCATAACTAATGACAAAATCAACCTCTTCAAGTGATTTTCTTTCAGCTTCTTTATCCAGTAGCAAAATATCTAACTAGATTAAGTGTAGCCAAACTGTTTTAATTATTGTAAAGACTTGATTTCTAAAACTTCTCATTTTGAATAATATTGGCCAATTTTTAGCTTATTTGCCAACTTTAATAGAGTTCTCCTACACTATGGGGATCATTTTCTCATCTGAAAGAAGCTACTTATAAGGAATGAAGCAACTCTGTTGATTTCACAATCTAATAATGATCAGCCCTATACCAAAGAGCATTAAAAAATAATCCTCAATCAGCAGAGCCAATGACATTGTTAAGGCAAGGAAGACATATGCTTGGAAGAATTTGATATGCCATAATATGTTACATTATCCCTGGCAAAAGAACTCAGGCATAGAAGAGATAAACTTAGGGTCGAAAAAAGATGACATCATGGATGAAGTAAGACTTCATCTGGATCTGAATTGAAAGGGGGTGGATTTGATCAGAATAAAGTAAGAATATTTTTGGCATGGAAAGCAGTGAAAAGAAATCCTGAGCTGAAAATTTTTACATGATGTGATGTGAACGATACATGCTTTGAAACAAATGATAAGCAAGACTGTGTATGTTGAACAGAGAAAGTTCTGGTGGCTTTAGGAAGTTAGGCAGACACCCAGACGCTGTTTCTATTGAAACTGGGAGAGTCTATTAGAACGGGGTGTGTCTAACAGGATTTTGTTCAAAGACAGATGCCTGCCTGACTAATAAAGCTGTACAGACCACAAGTGGGAATGAAGTAGAGGGGGTGGATAAGGAACTTGCAGATGCTGCCCCGTCAATTCAGAAATCATTGCCAAGTGTCTAGCATGGGTGTGGAAGGTACTGGATTATAAGGATGAGCAAGAGGGAGTCTCTGACCTCATGGAGCTGAATGTATAGATTACTAGGATACCAGCAGGAAAATATTAATTTTTAAACAACAAAGTATATAAAAGGAAAAGATTGGCATTTTGGTAAAAGAATAGTGAATTCAAATGTTATTTAAAATATTTTGTTGCTATTATTCATGGCTTTTGATGTCATGGACCCTAGAAAAGGATCTACTACTGTCACTTTTCTAAATCAGTATGAATTCTAACTGCATCCCAAATATTTTTTCTTATACTCACAGAGAGTTGTAGCTCACATGCCTCATCAATCAAATTTCTTTTCCCACAGAGACAATTTTACAGAAAGCGACACTAGTCAAAGTCAGAATACAGAGACCATCCCCAGTAATTATATCTAAAACACAACCCCTACAATCTTATACTCAGGAAACATCATAGAAGAGGGATTGGCACAAGCAGCCATTTCACTGAAACACTCGGTAGAGCTTTTGTAAAAATGCTAGTAGGGGTTAACTAATTAAGAACTCAACAGAGCTGTATCAAGTACTTGAATTTAAGCCAAAGCAACATTGGGAAGCCACAGAGACTTTTAAGTAGGCGAAGGATATCATTAGATCTGGGCTTTGGAAAGCTCTCGCTGCCTGCATGTGGACACGATCAAAGCAAGGGTCGGATTGATGAGTCCTCAGGCCTTTGGTAGTAGTTTAGGAGTGAAACAGTGGTGCCCGACGAGACAGAGGACTTGGGCAGACCTTGTAAATGCGTAGGGGAGGGGGGAATGAGCAGTTCTTGCTAATTAGTTGAAGTGGGAGGTATTTTGGCTTGGACAACTAAACAGATGCAGATCTAGGGAACCTTGTTGAAGGAATGGAAATACTCTGAGCTTTGGAGGGTAGAGGTAAGGTTGAGCTTCACTATGTAGTCCAGGCTGGTCCCAAACTCGTGACAACCTTCCTGACTGAAGATCATGAATTCTGACATTATAGGTACAAACCACCATGCCCTGCCAAGAACTAATTCTGAGACTTTAAATGGTGAGTTCAGTTAGTGTATGTTAGTTTTAAGACTGAACACCCAAATGTAGTGGACAGACAGGAAAATGCTAGTTCCTGATATTTTTCTCAGCATAACAAACTCAGGAAAAAGTCTGAGAGGATATTCCTAAAGTTCAAAGTTAAATTATAATGAAAATTAAGCATACATCTTAATATTCAGCATCAGAAAAGAAATTCCAGATAATTATATGCATTATAGTAGCTAGTGCGTAATGGGTACCTACTGCTTTGATGTTCCCATACCTGTCACGTCATATTAACTGGTTCTCAACATGATCAAATCTCCCCAACCTAAAAGGATTTGGCGGTATCCAGAATGATGTTTGTTTATTTATTTGTGTGTGTGTGTGTGTGTGTGTGTAGTATTCTGTACTTGAACATGTAGAGATAAGAGGTTGATGTCACATATCTTCCTCTATTGCTCTTCACCTTGTTTTTAGAGGCAGGGTCTCTCTCTGTGTATATATTGTGGCTAGAGCAACAGGTCATTAAGAACCCGGGATCTGTCTATGTATTCTCTAGCAATGGGCTTGTGAAGAAAGCCACTGAGTGCTGAGAAAATGAAATCAGGTTTCTATGCTTGCACAGCAAGCATATTAGCCACCCAAGCCATCTTTCCACCTCACCTCCCCACTTTCCGGCCTTTTGTGTGTGTGTGTGTGTGTGTGTGTGTGTGTGTAAATTGAACCCAGGGCCTCTAGTGTGTTAATTGCTTGTAACATTGAACCTCATTTTCACACCTTGAAGGAATAGATGTGGTTAGAGTTTAGGGAGGCTTTATTATTATTGTTGTTGTTGTTATTATTATTATTATTATTATTAATAGTCAAGCACAGAACAAGTCCTCACACTAGGTAGTAAGCCTGCAAATGTCCACACTGATGAAGTTGAGAAATCATGCTTTGTATCCTTGTAATCATCACAAGAATCAACAGCAGCGTTACAAGCCTCCCTCACACCTTGTTAACAACAGAGACCTTTCCTAAGATCCCATCACCTATTTCTAAGAAGCAAAGCAGATCCTTTAACTTTCTGTCCGATTCTAAATTTTTATCTACACTGTAAATATTGTCACTTGGTATCTCTTAAAACCAAAAGCATTATGACTCTTCAAACTGTATATATTTCTTAATGATTCATTTTCTAAAGATGCATTTCGCCTAAATGAGGGGCTCTTCACAGCCTCTGCCATCAGAAAAGAACAGAGCAGTACTGTATAGTAGAAAGCAGACATGGCGCAGGAACATCAGACGTGTTGTGCAGCTATTTCCTCCAAACTGAAACATTCCATCCTGGATGCAGGGAAAAGATTCATAAGACATGGGGAGTTCATGAAGCTTAAAGGGCTTGAGAAGGTCAGGAGACTTTCAGACTCTGAAAGTTACAAGATTAACAAAGGCTCCCCCTAAGGTTGTAAAAATATTGAACAAATGATAGCAAGGAGAAATTATCTCTTGGCAGAACTGCCTGCACCAGGAATAAAAGGCTTCCTGAGTGGTCACCCAGGCTGAAATGGACCTTTTGATGATGTAGCTACCTTTGAGTTGCTCATGCTCCTAGATGCAGCCCCTATAAACAAGCTACGCCTAAGTGGAGTCAGATCTTTGAACTGCCATTGGTGCCTTTTCTGAGGTGAACAGACTAATGATTGCTTGTGTTAGTGTTAGAAGAGTGGGCCCCTGGGAAGTGATTATGTTCTGAGGACAGAGGACTCATGAATGACATCCGGGTTTTCATAAAAGGAACTCCAGAGCATTGCTTTGCCATGATTACCATGTGAGAACATAGTAAGAATTTCTCTCTATTAACCGGGATCCATCCCCTCAGGTAGCACCTTGGTATTAGTGCCTCCAGAACTGTGAGAAATGAGCCACTCAGGTACCAGCATTTTAATAGTGTTATTAATGTACTAAGATAAATGTGATGCTACCTTTTCTTCCTTGCACATACAGGTGGACTTCTAAGGAAAAGGATTTACAAAGGAGTCTAGGTTCTGTGACTGAAGATCCTAAGTGGATCTCTCCATTTCCCACATGGTTCTAATGGTAGACCAGCCTGACTTGGATGGTGGGGAAGTAGAAAATGAAAAACACATGGATATGGAGAGAAAGACGGGAAGAGGAAGTCTGAATTCTCTGTTGGAGAAACTTCAGCACCATAGAAACTCAAAGTATTTATTATACAGCATTGAACAGAGAGGTGGGGTTACTGCATATAACTGAAACAAGAGCTGGGGTTATTATAATAAGATCACCAAGGAGGTGTAGTGGCATTTCAATTATATTTTAATAAATAAAGACTGCCTGAAGATCTGAGAGTAAAACAGTCCTACTGGTCAACCTTACAAACCAGATTATAGTAACACACACCTTTAATCTCAGTAGCCATAATGACATGCACTTTTAATCCCAGCAGCCACAGAAACTGGGTGGTACATGCCTTTAATGATGGTGGTGCACACCTTTAATCCAAGCCCTAGAGAGGATTATAAAATGGAAGGAAACAGCTCTCAATGGACAGTCTCATTCTGAGATTCCTGGAGGCAGAATCGCTATTTCAGACTAAGGCGGAGGTAAGTGCCAGTGGCTGGCTGCTCTGCTTTTCAGATCTTTAGGTTGAAACCTAATTTCTCTCTCTGAGTTTTGATTAGTTGTGCGTCAAGGTCGCAATACTTATGTTATAAAGCTGGATCAAGAAGATTCAGCAGATCAGAATAGGAACATTCTCTGAAGGGGAGCTGTCCTTAGGCTATAAATAACTGGGGAATGGGAGGGTACACTATGGTAGACATGTTTTTCCACACGATATCTGCATCTCACATGGACCAGAAGGGGAAGGCTTTGCTGTGTCCTCTGGGTCAGAGTCTAGAGGGTCCACGACATGGCCTCGTTCATGTCAACAACCCAAATTCACTCACAATTTCACACACTCAGCACGTTCTCCATTCCTTTCAAAGCCTTTTCTGTATCACCCAATCAGGTTATACTATTCAAGAGGCACCAGTGAAGACTGACAATATTCATTAAGAGAAATGGTGAAAGAATGAAGGAGCAGAAAACAAAAGAGCAACTGTTATGTTTTTGAGGGATTTCTTCCTGCCAAGCTACCCTAGTTCAGCTGTTTGGAGACTCTCCCCTCTCCTTCTGTTTGTGTCTGTTCCACAAAATGAAAGGCTGCATACGGGGGGGCATAATTTCGCCTGCAAATGTTTTTTTCTGAGACAGGCTTCAGTTCGTAGCACAGGTTGCCCTCAAACTTTTGATCTTCCTGTCTTTGAGTGCTAAGATTACAGGCTTGCAACCTCACACCTGCCAGTAAGAACATTTTCAGAGCACATCATTACTATGGGCAAGCTTAATGCCTAGAGTAAAGGCATTTTTAGAGATAGTAGTTTCAAACCAAGGTTTCAGGCAAATTATGTAGTTGGGGTTGGGATACCAGGAAGAAGATAGGTACTGTATGAGAAGGTGAGAAGGTCTCTCTCTCTCTCTCTCTCTCTCTCTCTCTCTCTCTCTCTCTGTGTGTGTGTGTGTGTGTGTGTGTGTGTGTACATTCATTTGTATATGTGCACACAAGCATGTTGCTTACTTCAATAGGGAGAATGCAGGTCAAATTAGAAATTAGGTCTGTCATCTAGTAGCATAAAAGGTGCATCCTATCCGACAACTAATTTGTATGGTTCGTTATTCCTACATAGTGCACTTGTGAGTAAAAGGTTAGGTTTGTACAGGTCTCACATTCCACATCGTCAGTGACAGTCCAGTGGAACTGGCCCAAGAAAAATAAGACTCCAATAAATAAATAAATAAAAAGAACATATTGCTTTCTTCAGGTCGTAATGATAGAGGTAAAAGCACGGGTCTCTCTTTATGGAGCTTTCTGTCCCTGTGGGTCACTCTGTAGGGCACAGAACTCAAGTCCTAAGAGCAAAGAAATGGTTAAATGAAAAGCTTGGCTTTTGTCAGCTAGAGCTCTAAGCATGATCAAGTTAAGAATGCAAGAAGCCAGGCCGGCAAGACTGCCCTAGTGATTGCAACTGACTTTTGATAGCTCTCCTCTGATTGGTCTTAATTGTTGCTTTATTTGCATAACCATATTCAACAACCAGGTCTCAGTTGGCACTCCATAAATCCAGATGCTCTTGGACTTCAGTGAACCAGAGAGAGCTACTAGAAAAAGGGGGAAGAAAGATTGTTGGAGGTGGAATTCTGGGGAAGCTCCCTATGACTTCAGTCCTATTTCCAGTGTTTTCTGCCCCAGAGTAGGCAGTTTCCTCAAGCCACACTCTGGGACTCCACAAATGGTAGCAACCAGGGGCATTCATTCCTGCCTCAGTCTCAAAGATTTTACCCATGGGTACAGATGGGAATTTGTTACTTCTAGCCTTCCAGATCTGCTAAAGATGAGAGACTTGCCACTTCTGTTACTTTTATTCATTGACCTCCATACTCATCTAGCATATGGCTGCTACTAAAAGTTCAAATCTGTTTATTTGGATTGTTCGACCTTCTGTGGCAATCTGTTTAAAGTCATGTAACCTATTTCAGGTTGCTAACCCTGGGTAAGTAATCAAACACTTGTAGGCAGATTTTTTTGTCCTTCCTGAAAGCTCCCAAATCAGGCCATAAAGATTTCTTATTAATTATGAAAGCTCATCCAATAACTTAGGCTTATTCTCAGCTAGCTCTTATAACATATTAAACCACATTTTCATTAATCTGTCTTCTACTACGCGGCTTTCACCCCTATCCCATTATATGTGTCCGACTCTTTTAACATCTCTCTGGCTGCTTCGCCTTTCTTCTTCCCAATGTCCTCTGTGTCTGCCTATAACCCCTGCTTAGCTAATGGTTGCTTAGCTTTTTATTTTACAAAAAAGAGGACACCATGGCAAAAACACAGCTTCATAATGTACAAAAAGATTATTTCACAACAAATACATCCCATTTAGACATGTCTAGCTCTCTGACCACACCACTGTTGGTGAAAAATAACACAGAAGCCTCTTCAATAACATATGGCAAGAAATAAAGTGTCCTACTCTTTGCTTGGAAGAGGCAGTAAGGTTTGAGCAGGTACAGGAGCCAGAAATTCGGCTTGACCTCACTGAGATGACCCTTCCAACTCACAAAGCCATCCACAAACTATTTTCCTGAAGTTCTGCCATAAAAAAGATCAAACCACAAAAGCTTCTTCAAGTTCTCAAAAGTAATTTTTATTTATTGAAGTATTTCTGATTGTTTGTTTTAGGGTGTTTGTTTTGTTTTGGTTTGTTTTGTTTTTTATTTAACAGAGACAGGCAATACCTCAATCCAGAAATTCTACCTACAGAAAATTATTTACAGAAAGTCTGTTTTTACTTGCAGATGGTTATTTTTGTTATATTCAATTATTATCTCTTTTATTTAACAGCCAACTGAGAACAAGTTGGATTTTGGAGAAGGGGAACAGATACCATGAAAGAAAATTTGTCCAGGAATCTAACTGAATAATGTTGACTATGTCTTGGTCTATTGATTTGTCTAGAAGGGACGGGTGAAGAATAAAGAGATACACATGCAAACAAAGATCAGCCAGGAAAGCGTGCATAAACTTTGCTTTTAAGACCAAAGTCTTTTCATTGTATTTCTTGTGTCAGTGATGAGAGCTAGAGAAGATCATGTGACACGGATCATGTAACAGGGTCATTCTGTATCTCAACTCAGATATAAAAGGATCTCAGGAATAGCTTTGAGTGGCTTGTAATGTGAGACTTGAGAACTGCTCCATTTTACCAACTCTTAATGGTAAAGTCCAGCAGTCGGAGCAAAACGCTGCATCTTCTTCAGATTCACTGAAACGGTAACTCAGGAATACACACAGAATTGCTTGTGCACTGTCAAAGTTGAGCATAGCTCAAGAAGATTGTTCAACATGAGGATTTTCACTTTAATAAAAACCTTGCTTAATCCCAGCACTCGGGAGGCAGAGGCAGGTGGATCTCTGTGAGTTCGAGACCAGCCTGGTCTACAAGCGCTAGTTCCAGCACAGGCTCCAAAGCCACAGAGAAACCCTGTCTGGAAAAAACAAAATTAAATAAATAAATAAATAAATAAAAACCTTGCTAATAACATTACAATAGATATACTACAAAATATGGTGTGTTTCTCTTTCAAACAGCACCAAAGTATTTGTATTCTTTGAGTAACAGTAATAACTTTGGAATATAGGCAGTTTTAAGGAATATAGAGAGTGGTAAGTATAGAGAGAAAATAAACATTTTTTTTGTGCTACACCATGAAATGTGAGACTTACCAGCCTCACATCTAACTTCCAAATAATTCACTTGGTTTCATTGTTTTATTAATCAAGAATGTAGGTTAATGAGCATGCTGAGAATAAGGATTCAGAGAAAAAATATGCTGATTCTATGAAAGCAAAATGTTGATAGGGATTTTAAGATATAAGGCGTACAACAGAGATTGACTTAAAGTTCACCACAATCCAGGAAAAAGGTTTTGCAAAACGCTGCTCCCCATTGCAAACACGGTGAAGCTGTGCATGAGCCTCATATTCCCTAGGAGCCTTTGCTTTTCAAAGACAAGGGTCATTTTCTCAGCCTACACTTCTCATTTAGCTCCAAACACTTCCTTAGGATATAAACCCTCCTCTTTCTCTTTTACCATTTCTAGTAAGGCCAGCTTGTCCAGACAATACTGAAAAGGCTTGCTCTTTGGTGCTCAGACAGGATGTTCCATTGATACATCTTGTTGGGACAGCCCCCACGCATTCATCTGTTGGTGTTTCATACAAAACGAGAACTGTTTTTACCCTGACTGATTTAAATGTTTCATATATAAGAAAAAACTGTGTGATGCTTGAACATTCATTCAAGAAGAATTTTGTGACTTCGTACTCTGTAAAAAGCCCTGGTGTCAGTGCAGTGTCAGAAGAAATTGGAGGGCATGTTGAAGAGAGTAGCAACGACTAGTTATTGAGCAGCGGCTCTGTTCCACACATGGTGCTAGTGGTTGTTTGAGTACCAGAATTGTAAACGAAGAAAGAGCCTCAGAGAAGTGAACCCCAAAGTCATACTTCTAGTGATGTAATTGTGATTCAAACATGATTTATTTTACTCCAGACACAGACTATGTACTGTCTATAGCCTAATGCTTTAGAGTGGAATAGGGGAAAGAAACATTCAATGACCTTTGACAAAAAGTACAGCATAACAAATTCTACGGAGGATAAAACAATAAACTGATGGGAGTACAGATTAGAGAGTGATTTATTTTGGAGATGCTTTATTAAATGAGTAAAATTTGAGCTGGGTTTTAAATGATAATGAAGGCTGTGGTAACCAGAGAGGAAGGAGAAGCATATTTCAAGTAAATAACTTAAATTACAGGATGGTGAGTATGTATAACTAGATTGCTACACATTGTAAAATATGGGGACACAATGTTTTCATTGTGACTATAGATATCCAACTGGTAGGTATCTTGAGCACTGTCAAGAAGTCTGGATTTCCCTTTTATCCAATAACTGATGGGAAGTAAGTAATAGTTCCTCTGCAGGTGAGCAATATGATCATATCTGTAATTTGGAAAAAGAAATTTGGTTGCAGTTTTGATAATGAAATGTACGTCAAGTAGATTAAAGGCCAAAAGCCATGTATGACTGGAGATTCTCTCCAGAAACTAGACAATAATTCTCAACCAATGGGTCATGACCCCTTTGGAGTTGCCTATCAGATATTCTACATATCAGATATTTACATTATTATAAGCAGAGACAGTGCCTCCATGTCCTGGCCGCCCAGACTCAAATAATCACACAAAATTATATTAACTACTACACTGTTTGGTCAGCGGCTCAGGAATATTCCTAGCTAGCTCTGATATATTAAACTAATCCATTTCCATTAATCTGTGTATCGTCATGAATCTGTGGCTTACCAGTAAGTTTCTGGCATCTTTCTCCTTCAAAGCTACATGGCGTCTGGCTGACTCTGCCTTCTTTCTCCCTTCATTCAGTTTAGTTTTTCTGTCTAACTATATTGGGCCCTGTAAAAGGCCAAAGCAACTTCTTTATTAACTAAAGGTAATAAAACATATTCATAGCATACAAAAGGAAATCCCACATCACATTACTGCTAATAAGAGTCTCTAAATTACAGTTATGAAATAACAATGAAAGAATTTTATGGTTGTGGGTCACCACTTCATGAGGAACCATGTTAAAAGGTGACAGCATTAGGAACATTGAGAACCACTGGCTTTAGATGGAGATGGCTCAGAAATGGAACATGGGGTGTCACCCTGGAAACTGTAGAAGCCAGATAGAATTCTATAATTCTTTATGACAAGAATTGGAAAGTGTGTGTGTGTGTGTGTGTGTGTGTGTAAGAGAGAGAGGTGCTGAAAAAACTGTCTCATCAATAGATAGATTGGTGTGCATTTAAATGAGACAGTGGGTATAAGACAAAGCAAATGTAAAAGGACTCACTAGATGTCTTTTTCATTCCTGAAGCTTAGGGGAAAGAATGTAAAATTGAAAGTAATCAGAGAGGGACTATAGTCTAAACAGGATGAAACTATCTGGGTAGATTACAGAGGAAGAGAACATTTTCTACTGCAGACAGTAATATAGGTTGTGAAAGAACTTTTTTTAATACAGAATACCTCCAAAGCTGAATACTATATCCTAAATGTTTTTAAAATAATACTGGGCTTAACTTAAATCAGAAAAACAATGGAATTTAGGTAGTAAATCCTGGTTTTCTGGAGGTAATCAGGCCAGATTTTGTCTTTGAAGTATTCACTTCCGGATGGACTGATCAGTGCTGAAGTACTGAATAATAGAACTGAAACTGGGACTCAAGCAAAGCAGCCATGGTGACTAGAGATCTGTCATAATGCCCAAATTCTCTAATGGTGACTTACCTCAGTGAGCAGTCTAGAAAATGCTTCATCTTTTTTGTGTGTGTGTGTAAGTGTGTATGTGCCAGAAGATATTTGATGTCTCTTCCAGAATTGTTCACAAATTAGTCTGGGATTCCAAGCATGCTCAACTCTTTTTATATATAAATTTTCTAGGGACGAAATTAAGGAACTTAGGTTCATACAGCAAAGATTTGACCAACTGAGCCATGTCCACAGTCCCTGAAAATACCTCCTGTTTTATGTAGAAATAGTCATTTGCCTAAAAGAAAGGAGACTTCAGGGAGAAATAGTTTCCACTGTGAGTTTTCAACATGTCTACCGTCAAGCACTTTCTGGTGCAGAACACTATGTATTTTATTAAAGAAATGGTTTGGTCCTTGATTGATAACCTTTTGGGTTTGTACCCAGTCTTATTGTTAAGTCATGTTCTGTTGATATCTCTGATGGGTCTGCTGTTTTCTGAAGGGAAACATAGGAGTACATCTTGGGGGGGGGGAAGATTGGATAGGGAGAGTGGAGAAGGGGAAACCTCAGTGTGGATGTATTGTTCTAGAGAAGAACAACCAACCCACAAACATAACATGTCTAGGTACATTGAGCCAGTGAGAAAACTTCATTTAAAGAAATTTCAAGTGTTCTCAATGAACTAACACTGAGAAATTTCCAAAGTGCCTGAGCTCACAGCATCAACAACAAAAAGAAAATCCATCAGTGTACAAAGGAGTAAGCCTTATGGATGGAGGTCTGAAGAAAGAGATTCACAATTAAGAATAGCCAGAAAGGTTTGGGATATCTCACTAATGATAGAGTTTTCTATTTCCATCTATTTGCATGCAAAATTCAAGATGTCATTGTTTTTTTCCGCTGAGTAGTATTCTAATGTGTATATATTCCACACTTTCTGGATCCATTTTTCC
>JAQHUG010000639.1:308513-337181 GCA_028555095.1 Dicrostonyx torquatus
TCTCTCTCTCTCTCTCTCTCTCTCTCTCTCTCTCTGTAAAACTCTGAGACCAGCCTGGTCTTCATAGTGAGTTTCAGGCCAGCTAGTGAGAAACTCTCAAAAATGGATTTGTTTTTTGCTTTTCTTCATATGCATGTGTGTGTTTGGGTGAGTGTATATCGCATGTGTTTGGGTGAGTGTATATCACAGGTGTTCAGGTGCCATCAGAAGCCAGAAAATGGGGTCAGATAACCTGGAGCTAGAGCTACAAGTGGTTGTGAACCAACCAGCATGGGTATTGGGTACTGAACTCAGGTCCTCTGGAAAAGCACTAAGCCCTCATCTCCTGAGACATCACTCTATCCCTCATTCATCTGTAAGTTTATTATAAATCCATAGTCTTCATTTAACAGATTTATTTTGTTTTGAATATTTTAACTCATAATCTTTTTATGAATTGCATAAATGCAGATGTTTGTATTTATTATTAAATTTTAAAAATATTAGGCATTTCAGCGTTTCTCCAAGAAGCAGTCTTTATCTGGAAAACCATCATTCTCAGAGTTAAAATGATGAATTTGCTACCCTCTATTTTGGTGAGTGTAGAGAGGTTTCTTCTTTTTCAGTTTTATAGATTGTCTTTATTCTATTCAGGGTGCCATTACAAAGGATCAAAGTTCAGTGGCTTCAAAGCACCAAAAGTTATTCACTGTTCTAGAAGCTTGCAAATTCAAGATCAAGGTTCTAGACGGTTCAGTGCCTGGCAGATAGGTATCTTTACTTTTAAATAAATGCCACCTTTTGTTATGTCAAGGCTTTTATTTATAAAGGTCTTTAATCTCAATCATGAGAGCTGGACTTTTCTGGCCTTGCTTCTGAGTGACTCGCCTTTGCGCTTCACATTTCAAGATATGAACCCATACTTAGCCACTCATGGCTGTGTAACTTTGGGTAAGTGACCTAACTTTCAGGCTTCAGTGCCTACAAAATGGGGATAAGAAGAGGACTTACTTCATCAGGTAATTTATAGATCTGAATGAAACGATGCATGAAAATACCAGCATACTGCTTAGCTCATGGAATACATTAACACTCGTGAACAGCTAGCATCCTTACATGTAGCCCATGCTCTCTTCCACTCTCAGGGTTTAGGATGTTTTTGGTGAACAAAACAAAACACATAGTAAAAAAAAAATTAAGGATACTTTTGTTAAGAGAATCTAAAAGACCTTCAGTGGTGCTGGTTTCCTGTTAATTACAGCTCATTCTCTAGCCCCAGAAAACAGAAACCATAGATTCTTGGCTTGTTTGGTTGGTTGTTCGTTGTTTTGAGACAGAGTTTCTCTGCATAGCCCTAGCTGTGCTGGAACACACTTTGTAGACCAGGTTGGCCTCAAACTCACAGAGATTTGCTTGTCTCTGCCTCTCAAGTGCTAGGATTAAAGGTGTGTGCCACAAATCCTTGGCTAGAAACCATAGATTCTTAATCCAAACTATCATAGGAACACCTCTGCTAGTCTTGCTTCCCTCTGAAACTTCACAAGTCAGGCTCCCATCATCTATATTTCTCTAAACATTCTTAACTCCCAAGATCCCTTATAATAGCTCATTATGCTCTAAGCACCCAATGTCCCCTCCAGCACAAAGTTCCAAAGTCCTTCCACAGTCCTCCCCCAAACATGATCTGGCCTGCCACAACAATACCCCTGTCCTAGTTAGGATTACTATTGCTATTGCAAAACTCTATGAGCAAAAATCAACTTGGGGAGAAGAGGGTTTATTTGGCTTACACTTCCAACTTCCATATCACTGATCATCATCACAGAAAGTCAGTACAGGAACTCAAACAGGGGCAGAACCTGAAGGCAGGAGCTGATGCAAAGACCACAGAGGTGTGCTACTTATTGGCTTGTTCCCCATGACTTGCTCAGTCTGCTTTCTTATAAAACCCAAGACCACCAACCCACGGATGGCACTACCCACAATGGCCTGGGCCCTCCCGCACTGATCACTAATTGAGAAAATAACTCTAGTTTTGTGTGTCAAGTTGACATAATTTTAGCCAGCGCACAACCCCACTACATGGTACTAACTCTTGCTTTAGTTTTCTTCCTATGGCCATGATGAAACACCATTTGGAAAAAAAAAACTTTGGGAGAAAAGGGTTTATTTGGCTTATATGCCCAAATGAAAGCCCAGCAGGAAAGGAAGTGAGTGCAGGAAATCAAGGCAGGAACCTGGAGGAAGGAAGAGAAGCAGAGGCCAAATTACTGTCTTGTTCCCCATGGCTTCCTCAGTTTGATTTTTTTTTTTAAAATACAATCCTGAAGCACCTGCTCAAGGTTGGTACCACACATAATTGGCTGGATCCTCCCACATCATTCATCAATCAAGAGATTGCTCACAGATATGCATGTAGGCAATCTGATGGTCTGGTCCATCAATTATGGTTTCTTCTTCCCAGATGACCCTAACTTGTGTCTAGTTAACAAAAATGTACATAACATAGTCCTTAATGATTTTCTGCCTGCTGGGGCTATTCATCTCTTATACACAGGTGTTAGAGTTTCTATATGGAATGAGAATAACAGATCCATTTACTTCTTTTTCCCTGAACTTTTTCAGTGTTTATTTTACATATATTGAAGATTTTGTATTATTTTGTGTATTTTTATATCATTACATATTCAGGGGTAATTGACTCCATTACATAATGCAAAATAACTTTACTGACATGGACTTTCTTTCTTTCTTTTTTTTTTTTTTTCGAGACAGGGTTTCTCTGTGGCTTTGGAGCCTATCCTGGAACTAGCTCTTGTAGACGAGGCTGGCCTCGAACTCACAGAGATCCGCCTGCTTCTGCCTCCCAAGTGCTACGATGAAAGGCATGTGCCATCACCAGCAAGCCTGACATGGACTTTCTGAAATTAATACAACTACTGTTTTTATTTCGTTGGGTTCACAGTATAACTTTTCTAGTTCTTTCCTTTTTCATATTTTATTTCTTAAATTTGTTTATTTTATGTATATAAGTGTTTTGTCTGTTGTATACCTTTGTGCAGCACATGCATACCTGGTGCCCATGAAAGTGAGAGTTACAGTCATATGTAAACTGCCATGAGGACACAGATCCTCTAAAAAAAAAAAAAAAAAAAAAAAAAAAAAAAAAAAAAAAAAAAAAAGCAGAAAGTATTCCAAACTGCTGAGTCATCTCTCTGGCCCCTCCTATTTTATTTCTGTTTGTGCATTTTTAAGAGTTTTTAATGTATATTAGTGCTCTGTCTACATGTACATCTGCATACCAGAAAAGGGCATCCAATACCATTACAGATGGTTGTGAGCCACCATGTGGTTGCTGGGAATTGAACTCAGGACCTCTGGAAGAACAGTAAGTGTTCTTACCTCTGAGCCATCTCTCCAGCCCTACTTATGTATTCTTAATTCTACTGTGCCAAGAAACTTTGATACAAGGAGTGTAAAAAGACTTTTAAGTTTATATTATAGTGTTGCTATAGTAAGGCATATTGTTATACAAAAGATCTCTCCAATGTATCTTGAGTAAAAGAAAATGAGTATTTGTTGTATAACATCTGTATTAGTCATGTTTCTCAAGTTCCAGGAGGCAACAAAAGGGCAATAAAATAGCCTATACTGTTTGGGGAGTCTCTTAGATGTCCCTGTCCCCTAACTCGAAGAGGGTTTCCTCTTCCTGGCACTTGAGTTTGATAGCCTTTGGTTCTAGGCTATAGAGGGCATGAGTACTCATAGATAAGTACTAAGAGAACCAAGAATATTAATCACATGGAGGGGCTCTTTAAATGAAGGAAATAAAATCAAACACCTGCATTCCATCTAGAAAGCTGAAAGAGGAGGTTGTTAATGACCTGGTGACCTTTTTGCTATCTGTAGCACCCTAATTCCCCAAAATGATTATCCCAGACTCTTCCCTCCCTCGACTATTCCCCATCCTTAGTGGAGATGTCACATGTACTTTATGGCCTGCTGATCTCTATGCTATCAGTCAGAGACCACACTAGATTCTAGGCCTTTTAGCCCTAGAATCCACCGTCATGGTCACATGGACTTCGCAAAAGACTTTCTATGTTGTCACACATTAAGCTTTATTGTGTACGTGCATGGAATTGGACTGATTGTTGCCTGGAAACCTTTACACGAATTTCACTGTGTTTTAAATGTTCTGACAACGCCGGGTGATGGTGGCGCACGCCTTTAATCCCAGCACTCGGGAGGCAGAGTCAGGCAGATCTCTGTGAGTTCGAGACCAGCCTGGTCTACAAGAGCTAGTTCCAGGACAGACTCCAAAGCCACAGAGAAACACTGTCTCGAAAAACCAAAAATAAATAAATAAATAAATAAATAAATAGATGTTCTGACAATGAACCATCTGACCTTAAACTCCAGGAATCTGATCCAGGTTGAGGAGGTCAATCTGCACCAGGTTTTCATTCTCACCTCTCTATGCAGTTTGCTTCCCTGTATGACACTTACAGGAACCCCCTCCAATAGACATGACAAGGAAGCAGCGTTCATGAAGTCTCAACAATATGGTTGCCTAAACAAGACCTATATAATGACTATATGAGAAGACATACCAGGGGGATGGGAGAAAATTCACATGGCCCTGCTAACTCCCCGATTAAGAACTTTAGGCAATCAATGGCTGCTGGTGGAGGAAGAATCAGTTTTCTCCACGGATAAGCTCACTGACAGGTTATCCCATTCCTAGTGGTCAGTTCTAAACACAACATAAGTACATATAAGAACATGATGGGGGAGACAGGCACATGCACGTGCGTATGTAAAACAATTACAGAAGAGGTCACGAATTTGAAAGGGAGTGTGGAGGTGACATAGGAGGAGATGGCAGGGAAGGAAAAGAAATAATGTGAAAACAATAATCATGTATGAGAGATTCAAAATATGTTTTAAATAAGAAAAGAGAGAGAAACACCAGTGCTTTCCTAGTTTTCTTTTTATTCAGTCTGGGATCTCAGTCCACAGAATGGTGTCACTCACGTTCGGGGTGCATCTTCTCTTTTTAGTTATTCCTTCCTGCAAACATCCTCATACACATATAAAATAGTAGGTTTTTCATAAGAACATACTATCATAATAAAAGAATAAGATATTCTTGACCTTAGAAATGCTGTATGTAGCAAAATGATCTGTATTCAGGATATAAATAGTTCATGGTGCTGGAACTTTCTACTGTATCCAGGAACATTCTTATTGAAAATTTGAGCCTTCTTCCCTTAAAAAATCAAGAATTATTCTTTGATGAACAAAAGCAATGGTTAGAAATTGATTAGATCAGCCTGGCAGTAGTGGCATATGCCTTTAATCCAAGCACTCGGGAGGCAGAGGCAGGTGGATCTCTGTGAATTCAAGACCAGCCTGGTCTACAAGAGCTAGTTACAGGACAGGCTCCAAAGCTACAGAGAAACCCTGTCTCAAAAAAAAAATTGATTAGATCAATGCCTTCATGACGGATGAGGCTAGGGATTGTACTCTTCTCACTCGACATGCTGCTAGGTAAGAATGATGAAACTGTCAGAAGAATAACATCATTCATGACCAATTTCAGAACTACAGCCTCAAATGCCCATGAAGTGTAGTCAGAGACTGCTCGTTTGTTTCCCAGCCACCCAGATCTGAAATAATCACTCAGAAACTGTATTATTACAACACTGCTTGGCCTATTAAGCTCACACTTCTAATTGGCTAGCTTCTATATCTTAAATTAATCCATTTTTATTAATCTGTGTATCGCCACATTGTTGTGGCCTACCAGTAAGGTCTCATCTTACTGGTAGGCTTCTGCCTCCTACAGCAGCTACATGGCTTCTCCCTGACTCCACCTACTCTCTCCTCCTCTATCTGCTTGGAATTACTGCCCTGTGCTATTCTGCACTACAGTAGGCCCAAAGCAGATTTTTTTAAATCAATCAATGATATTCATAGTATGCAGAGAGGAATCCCACATCAATTGAGTATGCCAAAATCCTTTTTCTTTTCTTGGAAGCTATCTTAGACCTCTTGTTCTGTTATAACAGAATACAATAAACTGGGTGTTTATAAACCATAGATTTATTCTTCACAGTTCTAGAATATCAAGTCTTCTTTCTTTCATAGGTATTATTTATTTTCTTAGGTACAGAATGGGGTGACCTCTTTTAGGGAGGCTAATCCCCTACTCAAAGTTCCATATTCAATTACCATTGTATTCAGAATTACATGTGACTACATAAATTCAGGGCACTTAATCACTGGGTCCATAGCAGGCTCCCATGCTGATTCTCCCTGTATTCTTCATGTGCAGCTGTTGAAACCATCTTATTTCAGTCCCCACAAACTAAAGTCCTGAAGTTATGTTCCTTAAATTCTCTGCAGCACAGTACCAATCTTGGAAATTTTCAGTACAACCATGTCTTGCCAAGTACTTTCCATGTTCCAAGAACCATTTTCTTTTTCTGGACCTCACTAGCTGATCTAACTTGAAATTCTACTAAAACCTACTAAACAAGTCGAACTTGGGGTAACTAAGACAGACCTCTTCTTTTGCTTAGGAAGGAGCCTGGGGTGTATCTTATGAGAACTTCCAGTAATGGCTTGGTTGTCAGCCTCAGAAGCCCTATGAATGTGAAAGCTTCTTAAAACAGTTCACTCTGAGAAATCAAGATTTAATCAAGATGTAAAGACTTCCTGCTTAAAATGGATGAAAATAGAAAACACTATCCTGTGTGAGATAACCCAGACCCAAAAAGATGAACATGGTATGTACTCACTCATTAGTGGATTCTAACCATAAGCAAAGGACACTGAGCCTATAGTTCATGATGCCAGAGAAGCTAAGTAGTAAAGTGAACCCAAACAAAAACATATATAGATACTCCTGGAAATTGGAAGCAGACAGCATCACCAGGCAAAAGCTGGGATCATGGGGGTGGGGTGGGGTGGGGTGGGGGGAAGGGTAAAAGGGAAGAGAGAAGGGAAAAGGGGACGATTGGGGAGAGCTTGGGGGACTGGGATGCAGGGAAGAAGATATCTTAGTTAAGAGGGCCATTTTGGGGTTGGCAAGAGGCTTGGCGTTAGAGGGGTTCCCAGGCATCCACAAGGATGTCCCCAGCTAGGACCCTGGACAGTGGAGGAGAGGGTGCCTGAACTGGCCTTGTCCCATAGTCAGACTAATGACTATCATGAATAACACCATAGAACCTTCGCCTGGCAACAGATGGAGGTAAAGACAGAGACCCACATCAGTGCAATGGACTGAACTCCCAAGGTCCAGTTGAAGAGCAGAAGGAGGGAGAATATGAACAAGGAAGTCAGAGCCACGAGGGATTGGTCCACCCATTGAAACAGTGTGCCTGAGCTAATGGGAGCCCACCAAATCCAGCTGGACTGGGACTGAAAGAGCATGGGATCAAACTGGACCTTCTGAATGTTGGCTGAAGATTGGGGCAGACTGAGAAGCCAATGATAATGGCACTGGGATTTGTCTCTGCTGCATGTACTGGCTTTTTGGGATCCTATTCTATTTGGATGCATACCTTCCTAAGCCTGGATGGAGGGGGGAGGGCCTTGAACTTCCCACAGGGCAGGGCAGGGTGCTTAGCCCTCTCTTAGGAGTGGAAGGGGACAGGGCAGGGGAGGAGGGAGCAGGAGGGAAGTGGAAGGAGGGGAGGAAGTAGAAATTTTGATTGGTATTATTTATAAAGTAAATAAATAATCTGCTGAAAAAAAAAGACTTCTTGCTTTATGTCTTTCCATTTTCATGAAAAGGAATGCTAGTAAACGAAAGCATCTGACTCAGTGAGTTCCAGTCAACTCCAGTGTCTTCTGCGGCTTCAGCAGAACCAGGCCCACACCTGTAGAACTCAAGACTGTGTGTGATACATTCAATAAATGCGTCCAATGAATGGGTCAATAAAACAAGTACAAAAAGTAACTATTTATTTATTGTTTTGAGACCTGGTTTGAATGAAGCCTCAAAGAATAATGAGGACATTGAAAGACTAATTTTTTGTTTGGTTTATTCCAGTGCCAAGGATGGACCCTGGGTTCCAGCATGCTAAACAGTTGTTCTACAGCTGAACTATACTTCTTGCCAAAGGCAGTCATGGCAAACTATGTATGTGTAGGCCTTATTGTCTAGACTTGGTATAGAGAGAAGGGCTTACAGCAGCATTTGATAACTGTAGAAGAGTAGGAGGCCTCAAGGGACAGACATAGCATTATTATCCTAATCATTATGTTGTGTGTTAGATAAGGGACTCGCTACTTTCTGTTGCTACTTTTCACTAAGTCACCACAATGTGCTAATCTTAGTTATTTGAGTATATATATATATATACTTTTTTGTCTATGGTCCAAATTTCTTTCCCATTTGGGCATATTTCTTTCTCTTTCCAAAATTTACATACAACTATCTAAGCATGGACTGCATACAGTGACATACTTTGATTACCAGGAGAAATCGTGGGACAGTCCATGCATGGTTATATACTGAGACATGGGATGAGATGCTATTATACTTTGTACTACTCTAAGATGTGCTGGTCTATTTTTATATTCTTTAAATCACTTTGAACTCTTGGATTAGTCAGAGCTTCTGTTGCTGGAATAAAATGCCATGACCAAAAGCAAGTTGTGGAAGAAAGGGTTTATTTCATCTTTCAGCTTGTAGTCCATCATTCAAGAAAGTCAGGGCAGAAACTCAAGGCAGGAACCTGGAGGCAGTAGCTGACACACAGGCCATGGAGAAGGCTTGTGCAACCTACCTTTTTATAGTAGCCAATACCACCAGCCAGTGGTAGCACTACCCACAGTGAGCTGATCCCTCCCATACTAATCATTAATCTAGAAATCTGAACAAATGCTTAGCCCCAGGCCAGTCTAGTGGGGGGGTCATTTTTCTCAGCAGAATTTTCCTCTTCTCAAACAACTCCAGCTTGTGTCAATTTGACATAAAAACTAGCCAGCATGACATTATTGATTATCGTGATTCTGCATTATGTTTAGGTTAATTTCAGTTCTCACTTTTTTAAAAAAAGGATGCAATTTGTTATATATTTAGAGTTATGTGTGCCTTTCTGTATATGTAGGTGCGTCTGTGAGTGTAAGTGCCAACAGAGGCCAGAAGAAGGTTTCAGATTTCCTTGAGCTTGATTCACAAAAGGTTGTGAAACACCTGACATGCATGCTGGCAACCAAACTTGGTTCCCTGGAAAAGCAACAAGCACTCCTACCCGCTGAGCCTTCGTCTACTCAGGCACCATTCTTTTCTCTCTCTCTCTCTCTTTTTTTTTTTTTCGAGACAGGGCTTCTCTGTGGCTTTGGAGCCTGCGCTGGAACTTGCTCTTGTAGACCAGGCTGGTCTCGAACTCACAACGATCCGCCTGCCTCTGCTTCCCGAGTGCTGGGATTAAAGGCGTGCGCCACCACCGCCCGGCTCAGGCACCATTCTTCTTTTTTTTTATTGTTAAAAGAAAAATTTACATTTACTCCCCTTGTCCCAGGCCCTCCCACTTCCCCACTACCCCACTGCCCTCCCCCTGCTTCCTTGAGATGGGGCAGGATACCCTGCCCTGTGGGAAGCCCAAGGTTCTCCCCCCTCCATCCCGGCCTAAGAAGGTGTGCATCCATATAGAATAGGTTCCCAAAAGGCCAATACATGCAGAAGAGATAGGTCCCAGTGCCATTATCATTGGCTTCTCAGTCAGTCCGCATTGGCAGCCACACTCAGAGAGTCCAGTTAGGTCATTTGCTCATTCAGTCTTGGTCCAGCTGGATTTGATGAGCTCCCAATAGATCAAGCACACTGTCTCTGTTGGTGGGCCAGTCCCTCACAGTCCTGACTTCCTTGCTCATCTTCTCCCTCCTTCTGCTCTTCCACTGGACCTTGGTAGCTCAGTCCCTTGTTCTGATGTGAATGTGGGTCTCTGGCTCTATCTCCATCTATCATGCGAGATTTCTATGGTGACGATCATGATATTCATCAATGTAACTATGGGGAAAAGTCAGTTCAGGCACCCTCTCCTCTGCTTCAGGCACCATTCTTAATCTTAGGGAAATCCACACACTAGGAAGCTGGACATGAAGGGAAACACACTGTAACCAAATCACAACTGAACATCTTTAATGTTTTGTACAAGTCGATCTGGAGATGACTCAGAAGAAATAAAGACAGAGGAATTAAAGACAGAGTTTATCTATTTTCAAATCTGTGCAATCCATTCTGTTCTCCCGCCCCTTATGCCCACTTATTTCAGTTAACGTTGAGGGACTATCTTCCTGTGCTTATAATACCCACTTAATTTTGTAATTTCCTCAGTTCCTTTATCAGATGTAGGTGTATGAAAAAGACATAAATAATGGATGAGATATTAAGTGTGGTGGCACATGCCTATGATCTCTGTATGCTGGAGGCCAAGGCAACCATACTGCAAGTTCAAGGCCAGGCTGGGTTATATAGCAAGATTCTGTCTCAATTTTTTTAAGGAATAGAAGAGAAATAAAATGAAAGTATTTTCAACTTTCCTCTAAACAGTTAAGCTTACTTAGCCTGTTACATATTCATGCTAAAATAAATGTCAAGTATACAGCTAAATACATCACATTGTAGGAGCTAACAGACCTTTACAACAAAGATATTTTTTTCTAAAAAAGTGGGAACTTAATTTCCAAATTAAATCATTTAAGTTGTGTCAATGTTCCAAATGCTGACTGGCTGAGTCACAGTATCTATAAAGCACCTTCCAGTTCTAAGAGGTTTTGATAACAATGTAAAATATGAAATGTGGACTTGGCTAGGATAAACTTGAAATGCCAAACAGTGTCCAGCAGGGAAGGGCTTATGAAAGGGTGATGGTATATGGTCTGCTCGGATTGATGACACAATGTGCAGGCAGGGAAAGAGTGGCACCATACCTCTGTGTGTGCACATGTGTTTTCAGAGTTCCCACTCCGGGGTTTGTTCTGTTGTCCAGAGAGGAGCAAACCTCTTACTCCAGGCTCCCACTGATGTCATTCAATATATGGAGACTTCCGCCAAAGGACAAAGTGTTCCCGTAGCCTCGTGGAAAGGACAGACTCCTCTCAGTATACAATTTCTTGTCTGAACAGTTACCAAGCGCTTTTTCACCTGAGCAGCTTTTGGGAATGAAAAACAGTCCCGATGACCCCTTCCCTTTCACTAAAGCTGAGCGCCTGGTGATTACATTTTTCCCTCATCCGCATTTGAGGCTTTATAGAACCGTTAAGGTCAGGATTAACAGAATATTCTAGCAGACAGCAAAGGGCCTAACAAGATTTTCCTTTTTCCCCTTTCATGAGTCTTCCTCTCTCACCTCGAAAAAGCTTTGGGCTTCTTTTTTTATGCCCACTGCTCTTTCAAATTGCTCATAAATTTTTCAACTATGAAAGCCAAGTTAAAATTGGGATCGACAGGGAATTAAATGTGGCTCCCTGTTTAGACTTTATAGAATATTAATTTTCAACAAGAGGTTATTCAAAAAATAGACTGGAGACGTTAATATTAGTTATTTATTTAGTGCTGTATACTAATACTCAGACATGTTTCCTCCATCGTATTTTCTCTGGTTTGAAACACCTTCCCTTCCCCACTGCTTTTCTTTGTTCAAGTTTGCTGACAATCACACGTTTGAATAGTGCAGCTCTTTACTGAATTATTGTCCCCTGCTTCTATCTCTGTTTTTCTTTCTTTTAGCTCTCCAAATGAAGCCTAACTACAAAATTAACGTTTGGGGAGAAGGGGGTGGGGGCAATGCTTAGGAGTGAACTGCTGAACCTTTGCCTCTCTCGCCCTTGATTTATATGTTTAAAACACGTCTCTGGCCCTTTTAAAGAGCAGATCTGGAAATGCTGTTGAGGATAACTTTGGCATTAGCACACTCTTCTGAGGCAGCGTTTGCAATGACCTCACTTCTGGAAAATGTGGCTCTTAGGATAGCACTCACACATGCCTTAGGTTGCCTGAAGGAAGCGTCCTCGGATAGTCAATAAACAATATGCGCTTTCTCCATCCTCATGTCTCCAGACACTTCTTGGTGCACACAGTGTTTACAAAAATGACTTCAAGAGGGCCTGAGTAGCTGAATTGTTGAAATAAAAGAGACAATTTGTGTGTGTGTATGTGTGTGTGTGTGTGTGTGTGTGTGTGAGAGAGAGAGAGAGAGAGAGAGAGAGAGAGAGAGAGAGAGAGAGAGAGAGAGAGAGAGAGAGAGAGAATATGTGGGAGATTTTTTTTTTACATTTTTATTTTAGGAACATGCCCTAGCAGATCAGATAACTGCGTATAGGCCCACACAGCTTCTCCTTTAATTCTTTAGTGTTATCAGAGCGTGTGAAGCTTAATCTGCCAGTTGTTATAAAGTAGACAAAGCAATTCTGGGCGTCAGTTTGGAGAACTTATTTTCTCACGTCTTTCTGGCTTTCTCCATGTCAGGTCATTCTGTTAAGGAGCAAGAAAAGGAGAGAAAAGTAAACAAATTAAAATGTAGCAGTAATTCTGTGTAAATTATATTAAATCAGCTATAAAGTGACTTTCTTTTGTGCCAGGAAGAAGCAGAGGCTCTGGGGCAGCCATGGATACACATACAATTAGAAATGGTAAAATAATATGAATTGGTTTGTTATTGTTGTTGTTTTCTGTTTGTTTTGTTTTTTGAGACAGGGTTTCTCTGTGTAGCCCTGGCTGTCCTGGAACTCACTCTGTAGACCAGGCTTGAACTCACAGAGATCCACCTGTCTCTGCCTCCCGAAGACTGAGGTTAAAGGCAAGCACCACCACTGCCTTGTATAATATGGAATTGGTAATCATAATAAATATATAGAATGATTAAGGTTTCTAACTTCAAAACTCCTTACTATTTGGAGATTATGTTTAAACAAGATATGTCCAGAGAAAGGCAAAGGGCAAGCTATTGCAAATGTTAAGTATGGAGCTGGAGCTTAGCACTTTAATGTCCTTAGATGCCGACAACAGCCCTGGTAGTATAATATAAAGACTAAGCATAGCAAATACTTAGTAAACTAAGGCGCGGGGAGGTGAAATAGCTGGCACTGAGCTGGAAAGCAGCAGAACTCTGATCCAAGTCAGAGCTGTCTTCCTATCTACCTTCCAATAGTTCTTAGGAAATACCTTAAATGTGATCACATGTTCGAGGGTGTCCACGTGTGTATGCACATGTGGAAGCCAGAGGTGGATGTTGGGGATCTCCTCTGTGGCCTTCTACCTATTTTTTTTTATTTTTTTTTGGTTTGGGCCAGTCTTTCATTGAATCGGATCTTCATGCTTGTAGAGCCTGAACTTTAATTACTGACCCTTCTCCCCAAACCCTGCCCATCTTCTAAATGTTTTGACACCATAGTTCATGTGTCATTGTTTTACAACTTGCCACATCATTATTTTAAATTTTTCTTGCATAAATTTTAGAAAAGGTACAAGACACAAAATTATATATGGATCCAGAGGGTTTTCTTTTCTTTTTTAATTAAAACAATTTACTTTTCATCTTACATACCAACCCCAGTTCCCCCTCCCTCCCCTTCTCACATCCCCATCTCCTCCCTTCCCAACACCCAATTACTCCTCAGAAGGAGTAAAGCATTCCTTGGGGGATTCAACAAGGTCTGGAATACCAAGTTGAGGCAGAAGACCCTCCCGCCCTACATCAAGACTGAGCAAGGTATCTCTTCATAGGGAAAGGGATCCAAGCAACAGTTCATGCATCTGGGATAGGTCCTGGTGCCACTGCCAGGGGCCCACCCAAAAGATCAAGCCACATAACTCTCACCCACATTCAGAGGGCCTAGTTGAGTTCTAAGCAGTTTTCCCAGAGTCTGTGACCTCCTACTAGCTCAGGTCAGCAATCTCTGTGATCTTGATCTCCCTCATTCATATGATCCCTCCTCCCTCTCTTCAACTGAACTCCGGGAGCTCAGCCCAGTGCTTGGAGTCAGAGTCATGTATGTGTGTGTGTGTGTGTTAAAGTGAGAGATTGTATATACCATGGCTCAGCCTTATAAAATATATAGAGAAAAATGACATTGTACTCCAAATGACAGATTCCTTTTTCTTAATCTTGCTGATTTAATGACTTCCACATCCATTAAGGGCTTCTTCACATAGCAACAGTGATCTCATTCTAACATCCAGTTTGTAACCTCAAGAATAAAAGAAGTCCAGGCATGGTGGATACATGCCTTTATTCCCAGCACTCTAAGAGGTAGGAAGATATCTGAGTTCGATGCTGGCCTGGTCTACATAGCAAGAGGTCAGCCAGAGCTACATACAGAGAATGACCCTGTCTCAAAAAAGAAAAGGGAAAAGAGGAATGTTTTTCTTGTTTCCCTCTCTTCTCATGTGGAGAAAGAGGGGTATTTTTCCTTTCCACGTGTTTGTGTACATGGTACAAGTGTACTATGTGTATGAATGTTTGTATGTGAAGGTGTATGCATGGGTACAATAGGTACTTACGCACATTAATGCTTGGCCATGGGAAGCACCATGCGTGATCTTGAAAATGCTCTTCCTTGTTGGCTCTTCCACCTCATTCTTTTGAGTCAGAATCTCAATCTCTCTCTCTCTCTCTCTCTCTCTCTCTCTCTCTCTCTCTCTCTCTCTCTCTGTCGATCTTTTGAGACAGGGTTTTTTTTTGTTATAGCTTTGTAGCCTGTCTTGGAACTCACTCTGTAGAGCAGGCTGGCCTCGAACTCCAGAGAACCTCTGGTCTCTGCCTCCCAAGTGCTATGATTAAAGGCATGAGCCACCGCCACCTGGCTGGTCAGGGTCTCTTAATCAAACCTGGGGATTGTAAATATGGCTCCTTTCCTGATCTACCTCTCTGCCCCCCAAAGCTGGAGCAACAAAGAGCTGCCGGTCTCACTTGGCATTTTCGTGGGTTCTAGGAATCTGAACTCCAGTCTTGTTTGCACAGCAAGTGCTTTCTCTGCTGAAAGCCCCTCCCTGCCAATAGAATTTCTGACCTGTGAACTTGTGTGTGTGATTCTTCCCTTCTTTTCCAGGCCTGGCAGCTGGATTCCGTAAAGGGTATGCAGAAACCAGGAATATTTAATACTTCTTTCTTTTCCAAATCGTGTAAACTAAATTACTTAACAGTTTTCGCTTCAGCCTCTTCATTTGCAAAAGAGGTTTCTTAGGTTTTCATAACAGTGGGATAAGAAAGCCTATATCACTGGCAAAAAGCTGCAAGATCAACACAATGTGAATTGCTACTGTTCACTTCCCTTCAGATATTGGAAGGAAGCTTGAAGATTTTGACTTCCACTCCCTTTCCAAATTTGCAATCAGTCACATTTCCTAGTTCATTAAATGTTATTGTGTTAATAGTTAGTAATGACAGGTAAATCTATTGCCTTTGGGGCGGGAGGTTGAGACAGTGTAGCTTTGGTGTAACTTTGTTGCCTGTCCTGGAACTACCTCTATAGACCAGGTTGGCCTGAACTCACAGAGATCTACACCTCTCTCTGCCTCCCGAGTGCTGGGATTAAAGGTGTGTGACAACACTGCCTGGTCAAATTGATTTTTTGAAATATGATTCAGAGAAAGTATGTATGAAAATGCCACAATGAAATCCATAACCTTCAAATACATTACTTTTTTACTAACCATTAAAAACCAATAAAAATATCTAATATAAGGTTCAAGAAAATGTAGTAATAATTGAACTGTTCATTCTTTGACATATATTAATTTCCCTTGAGGATCAGAGACTAAGTATATTGTTAATATCAAGGTATTTATGACCGGGGAAATGATGAAATAGTTACAGGTAATTTATGCTGATTACAAAATCATGATTCTACTGTTCAACAATAGAGAAATATCCAATACTGGTAAAGAAAGATTCTCAAAACAATCTTCCCACATACACCTGCATCTAGTAGTGCATACTGTCATTCTAGCACTTGAGGAGGGTGAGACAGGAGGATCACAAGTTCAAAGCTTGCTTAGGGACCTCAATGAAACAGAATTTCAAAAAAAAAGGAAGGAAGAAAGAAAGAAACAGAGAAAGCAAGCCTAGGTACCCAAAGACTTGAGAATGAGAGAATGAACCCTCCCCAGGATGAGCCCTCTAAATTGTTATCTAACACCTAGTGGTCATCCCTGAAATCGTATACATGCAAGTGGCATACACACTGAACAGGAAAGGTTGGAGGGAGAAAAGGGAAGGAAAATTTTTGTAATGACACTGTAATTTTAAAAACTAAGAATCTAAAACAAAGCAAACAAAACCCAAATCAACACACAAAAAAAACCCTGTCAAAAAGAAATAAACCAAGAGAGAGAGAGAGAGGGAAAAAAAAAACTAGTAAAGGAACACTGGGTTTAATCTTCATTACCACAAAACCAAACAAAAAGATTCCTATGCTCTAGTTTTGCCCTTTTTACCAATTTGCCACCAAACTTTAGGTGATTCTTTTCAGTTCTGTGTCTGCATTGCCTTTCTCACTATATCGGGAAGTCATCTAGCTTACCTTACAGGGAAGCCAATACACTTAAAAAGGAGAGTTAGAGAAGAAGGATGTTAGAGAAGAAAGACGCATATCATTCATTCCTTACAAGTAGGTCTGGTGAGTTTGTGTGGTTGTGTGTGTGTAACACTTATGTTTCAATTTTTTACCACAGTACCACAACTTAATTTTAAAAATTGGCAATATTCAATGGCAGACCCTGCATGAAAACTTCTCTTTGGTGTATTGCAAGGCAAATCTGCTTTAGTTGATGGACTGACATGTTTTGAGTAACTTACCAAAGACTTGGGAAGAAAGGTTTTTCTCCTTAGCATCAGGGCTGTTTGGTTTTGAGACAGGGTCTCAGGCAGCAGAATGGCTTTCAATTTTTCCTAAAACCAAGGCTGAACTTCAGAAACCAATCCTCTTGCCCTCATTCCCATGTTCTGGACTTACAGGCAAGTGCCACCAATGCTCACAGCCACAGTTGGATTTTAAATGATCTCAAGCTGTCCAGGATTATAGATTATTTTTCCCTTTAAACCTGTCACCAGTTTTAAATGCACCAAAAAAATGCACAAAAAAGATCAGTAATAGGTTCTAAATTCAGGAAAGCATCGATGGTGCTCGTGGCTGAGTCTGAGACATCTTTTGTGAGAAGGAATAGAAGAAAGCACTATTTCTGCCTCAGCTCAAGTGAGAGTTCACCTCAAATGGAAAGACTATGAAATAGGTCTCCCTACTTTCTGAGTAGCTGGAGACACACGCAGGGAATGGTTATTATGTAATGTAACTGTCTTTGTTTGAGGGGTACAGGATAACATGGTCCAGTGGCAAAGACTTACACAGTCCTAGATTCCTGTATTATTTTTGTCACTTACAGAGTATGCCACTTTGTTGGATAATTTCATCTCAACTTGACATGGGCTAGAGTCATCTGAGAAGAAAGAACCCCAGTAGAGAAAATGCCTTCATAAAATTGGGCTGTAGGCAAGCATATAGACAATTTTATTAATTACTAATTGATGTGAAAGAGCCCAGCCCATTGTGGGTAGAATCACCCCTGACCACCGTGGTCGTCCTGGGTTCTATAAGAAAGTAGACCTAGCAAGCTATGAGGAAGCAGCACTCCTCTATGGCCCCTGCATCAGTTCCTGCCTCCAGGTTCCTGGCCTGTCTGAGTTCCTGCCCTGACTGCCTTCAATGATGAACAGTAAAAAAAAAAAAAAAAAAAAAAAAAGTACAAGCCAAATAAACCCGTTCCTCTCCAATTTGCTTTGATCATGGTGTTTCGTCGCAGTAACAGTAACCCTAATTAGTTCCCTCATCAGTAAGATAGAGGATAATGAATCCCAAAGGGATGATTTGACAATTACATACTTCACATGGATAACTTTCCTTTGCTCGGGACGCATAGCAAGTGTTCAGAATCTCTTAATTCACTGCTTTTACGTTTTATCATTATCATAGTGATCACTACCATTTTAGAATTTGGAGTTTCTCCAGGTAGAATTTTGCTTTGGCTCTCACTGATTTTCTCAGAACCAAAATGTCACTAAATACACCTTATGCCTTCCTTGTATCTTTTAGTTCACACACCTCTTTAGGGTCTTCTGGAAGTATTCCATCTTGGACTGACTTGAATCACCATTTTTCTTCTATTATGAAGCTTATGTGATATTAAGTAATTCCTTATGCCTGGGAACTGCTGGAAGTCACCAAGCAAAGGGCTGAATTAGAAGACCTCCTGGCCTCCTTTTCTGGAGGAGAATCTGTAACTCTAGGAGTCAGTATTGGGGGGAAGGGGGTCAGGACTGCTCAGTGATGAGTGACAGCTCTGTCTGAAAAGAACAAAGAACTTACTGAGTGTGCCAGAGCCCATGTTGAAGATCACAGGATCATGAATTACAGCTCTACTACCCTCTGGCAGGACAGGAACGGAATCTCAAGACAAATTTTGCCGGGACAGACATTATGGATTAAAGGCTCACATATTCGTGACTTGAAACCAGTCAGCCCCATCAGACCTTCATAAGTGCCATCAACCACCCTGGTTAATTTGGGGGAGTAGTTTCAAAGAGAAACGAGAGTGGGAAATTTTAGACAGTGCTTCTGAGTCTTACAACCTTTTCTGGTAATATCTATGATAAACAGTTTACCAGATAATTGAAGCTATCATACTTCAGGGTTTTTTTTTTGAGGAAAAAAATCATGATGGAATTTAAACACTATCCTGTCTTATCCCATTTACCATCAACCGGGGGTTGCCCAGCAGGAGAAATGAGATCATTTCCCTCTGAGTGGCAAGCTGAGCTTGCCCACATTCATTCTTCTTCCCACATCATGTTTTAGCATCAACATGTCAGCAGCTTCTGCGATGTGCCAGATCTGGGGAGACAGGAGACTGTCACCACTGTGAGGGAGACACTCCCATCTCTGTAGTGATTCACAGAAGCTGCCTTTTCTCTTGTTTTGTTGTCAGATGGTGGGAGGAGGTTAAAGAAGTCCTTCTGCTTTACTGCCTGGCACAGGGCTTGGCTAACGTCTGAAGCTGTGAAGCCCAGTAGCTAGCCTTTCCGATGCATTCCAAACACTCATTTCTCCTATGTATTCTTTTTAATAAAGTACTCTTTTCCTTCCTTCCTCTCCTACCCCTTTTTGACAAGGTCTCATGCCACTTAGACTGGCCTCAAACTTGCAATCTAGTCAAAATGACCTTGAACCTCTGATCCTCCAACCTCCACCTCTTTAAGTGCTGTGGTTTCAGATAAGCACAACCACACTAAGCTAATCCCATGTTGGGGATTAAACCCAGGGCTTCTTGAATTCTTTACAACTGAGTTCCAACCCCAATAGCCTGCATCTTTTTCTTGATTCTGTTTCTTAGACAGTTCTGTGTCTGCAGAGGCTAGTCATCTTGGAAGGGTGAGACAGTTGTCCATCATTTAGAAACCAGAAGCAGGGTTGATGACAAAAGTCAGCACGAGAGCACTTACCTAACATGATTTTTACTTTTAAGCCCTGCACTACAACAAAACAAATAAATCCTAAAACCCCAGCATCTGGAAACAGCTCATCTCTGTGATAGCAAACGGCCATTGTAAACTTTACATCTTGTCAAACTTAACCCATAGTTCTCTCTCTTTTAAAAATGAGATTTTTTATAGTTTGGTGATTTGCAGAATGATGTAGAAGTATATTTTCATTATGAAACTTCACACCTTATCTTCAGTGCCATGCACATCTCTCTTCATGTGTATCCCTGTAGCTGTTCATGTGTATCTTAGCTTCTTCCTAGAAAAGAATTTCTGTCAGCCCTCCTGTATACAACCCTCTCAACTTTTTGTTTTGTTTTGTTTTTTCGAGACAGAGTTTCTCTGTAGCTTTGGAGCCTGTCTTGGAACTCACTCTGTAGAGCAGGCTGGCCTCAAACTCACAGAAATCTGCCTGTCTCTGCCTCTCCAGTGCTGAGATTAAAGGTGTGGGCCACCACCACCTGGCCCTCTCAGCCATTTTAAAATTTACTTTTATACATGCATTTCTTCCTTAGATTTTTTTGGAGGGTCTACTGTGCAGCCCTGAATAGGCCAGAACCTGCCATGCCCATTGCTCTCCTTCTCCTTTAGGCCTACTCTTTATATATGTTTGCACGTGGACTGTATGCAGCAAAAACTGAGTGTTGGATGTCCCCACTGGAAGTCTTTTTAGTAGAACAGTAACATCTTACCTACTTCCAGCAGTGGACACCCATTCTACATTCAGCAGAGGGCAAAATAAGGATTTCAACCAGTAGGCATGTGTTTGGACATCTATATTCAGCTCCTATGTTCCATGGTCAAAGACTGTTGTGTCTAAATTCTTTATTATCCATACTGTCTCCTCCCACTAATTCCCAGCAGTACACACTAAAGTGCTCTTTGTTTTTGCACCTGAGAGCAAATGGAGACTCTGGAAACAGGGACGAGGTAGTGACCAATTACCCACGATTGTGTTTAGGCCAGATATTGTGGACATACAAAGGTTTTGATTTGTAAGGGACGTTAAGGTCCTCCTCAGATTCAGAAGGAAAATGATCAAATTGAGACTAGAAACAAAGTTTCCTTACCTCGTACACATATTTGTACTGCATGACCACACTGATCCATTAAAATTGGTTTTGCTTTCATTATATTGCTAAGAGGGAGATGCGATGGTGTAAATACGCCTGCCCCTTAGTCATATATTGAAACCTTAATTTTCAGTGCCTTAGTCTCCAATGTTGGAAGGAGTGCCTCCTGGGAGATGTTTAGGTCACAGTATTCTGGTCGAATTAATGCCTACATAATACATACATTCCCTACATAAAAAGGAATGATGGAGGGAGTTTGGTGGCCTTTCTATGTATTTCATCTTGTACAACAACTAATGTGCCCTCTTCTGAACACAGCAGTAACACATCAGCTTGAAAATATATACTAGGCTCTTGAAATCCCAAACCTGCCAGCATCCCAATCTTAGACTTCTCAGTCTCAAAACTAAAGACCCGTAATTTTATAGAGTTTTGTTGGTTTGTTTGTTTGAAGGCAGTATTTCACATAGCCCAGGCTGGCCTTGAAATGCTCTGTTGTTCTTGCTGACATTATTTTACATGAATATCAAGTATGTAGTATTTCATTTTAGCCATGCAAAGGGACTAAGACAGCAACCAGAGACAAGGATATTGCAAATGTAAAGGGTAGGCAATAAGGCACCACCAAAGGAAAAAGAAAGAACAGCAGAGGAAGAGGGTACAGTCAAAGGTTCCCCAATAATCTTTTAACTGTGTCAAAAACAAAACAACCCAGCCTTATATGTGGGAGGGACCCTGTTCAGCTTCTCATCTCACTATGTGAAGTCCTTCACTGACTGCTCCTAGCCAACTCTTTTGATTGATTACTTAGAACTTGTATATATTGGCCCATAGAACATGTATCTATTTTGTTCTTTGTCCACTCATGTCCCAAATCATCCTAGTCCCAATTTCACACCCCACCCTTTAAAAGGAAATATTGAACAAACAAAAATATGGCTGTTTGCAGTAGTTTGTTTCAAAAACTTAGGGCCCTTGATAAGAGTTCTTTTATTTACCAATCCCTTAATTGTATCCAGTCCCCAGGCTGGCCACTTTCTCCCATGAAATGTTTCCTTTTTCTCTGCTGCTTTTCTGTTCTTCCTGCCACTGTTTCTGCCCTGGTCCATTTAGCTTGGGTCGCTGCTACATCCACCTCACTGGTCTCCCAGTCTGTAGACCCACTGCTTTTCAGAGCAGCTCAACCTGTCTTCACCAAACTCAGCTTCTTTTGTTTGCTCTTTCCTTGTATTGATCATCAGCTCAAAAGTCCTCAGTGGTTGCCTATTTCTTGTCATTTTTAATTTGTCTTGTCAAGTGGGAGAGGGTGTCAGCTTATTCTGTGTGGTTCCCCATGGCAGATCTAGAGCCAGTAGCCAGAGTTTTAGCTAATCAAAGGCAATTCCTTTGAATAGCTTGAGATGCTGCACAAAGAAGCAGCTTGCTAGAGGACTTGACTTCTAGTCCCTGGGGAGGTGCATAATCAGGAGTTGGGAACTACTTGTCAAGGATGTTGTAAAGACAATTCATACATTCAGGACGTGGTGACCCAGTGTTGACCTTAAAGATGATGATACCTGCATGGTTTTTCAAAACATTGGATGCATGCCAGACTTGGAGATTTCATGTTACCTCATTTATCCTCATATCAATTCTATGCTCCACACCATGTGGAGCCCTATTTACAGCTGGCTCTGCATTTAATGATTAGCTGCACAGTCTGGATTCAGTCTATAGTTGGCATCATGACTCTGCCACTTACTGGATGAATAACTTCTGAACAAGATGCATTTCCTATTTTATGTCAGCCTCCTCATCTTTACAATGCGGGAGGGTGGCAGGTAATAGTACCTAGTTCTAAGGGATGTTATGCAGACCATGTCATAAGTTACCATATACTATACATAAAGCTCTGCTTAGTGTATAGTATATTTCATTATTCACTATCAGTTTTATATTCATTAGATGATATGTTCTTTGTGGGAAGCAGTTGAGTTATGCGTCTTCTTTTATATTCTTTATTTTAGGCAGCCCAAATAAGCTTTCTTTCAGTGAGTACTTATGGCCACTCGATGAAGCTACTCCGTGAAACCTAGCTCCTTGTTTTTATCACCATCCATCAATCCCTATTGATCATCTCTCAGTCAATCCAGGTTAGCCTCCCTCAACCAGCTTTTCCTTGGCAAACTCTACTTTTATTGGTCTCTCAGAGACATGGCTAGCTGGTGATTCAAAGACATAGAGGTACTTGTGCTTTCTAGTTGCTAGCCCCAGTTACTAAGTGGATGGAAATACCTTTGTGGATCACCTTGAGATCTTCACTTTTATTGTTTTGATGTTCCATCATCCTTCATGTCTTCCTTTTACACTGAACCTTATATATCCAACTCCCATCTTGCAGATGTCAGAGTATTTCCTTAGTGCAGCTCATCATTTGATTTATTTGTGAAAGTTACATGAAACACACACACAAAATCTCTCTCTCTCTCTCCACACACACACACATATACGGTATATATATATATATATATATGATATGTATGCACGCACGTGCACACACACACACATATCCCTTTGCTATCATTTTCATCATTTTGTTTTACAAACATTACATGTAGCTAGTGGAAAGGGGCCACTTTCCATTTTAGCCCATACAAATTAGTAGCTGTCTTAGAGAGGATGCTTTTGAAGCCAGGTGCCACCACTTTGCTTAATGCTCCCTAATGTCTAAGCCTGAAAATTATGAGTTGTTGGAATCAATTTCCTACAAACAGCTGAGCTACATACAGCTTTTGTTCTGCCGATGATTGTCTCAATTCCTGAATGGTTGTTTCTTCCAGACAGAAAAAAAAAATCTCATGTCTTATAAAGAAGGGTCATTATCTCACAGAGCCTAGCCTGTGATTATAAGGTTTGCCAAGTTTCATCCAATGGAACGACACTTGGTAAACTAAATTGCCAATTGTTAATTTTTCCATACACTTTGACCGTAATATGCTAGTTAATTATCCTTATATCAGCAAAACCATATTTTTTTGAGATTCAAAATTAGGGATTTGGTTTTGCACTCAACCGTACAAATGTTGACTGACTATTTACTCTGGGACCCAGTCAAGTCCTTTGACGAATAAAAGCAACATGAATATGGAGCATGGCTCCACGTTGATTCTTAATTTTTCTGGCGATGAAGACAAATGTCATTGAAACAATCAGAGATCACCTGACTTTCTAGAGCATGTTCACCATTGAAGGTAGCAGAGCCCCAGGAGAATGATGGCATCAGAGCTGCTCCATCTGCTGATGAATAGAGCATAAAGCGCGAGGAGGCTCTTTTCCATTCACTAAATGCGTCACGTGCCAGGATTGGTCTGAGCAAGCTGCGACATCCATTTGTCTGTCTACCAGTGCTGCTACCTGCATGTAGCTCATTGTCCCTCGACTCACCTCTCCCTGTCATGTACGCAGATCAAACACATAGACACACCTATCGATACACTGGAGCTTGAGTGTGCATTTTTTAACTTTGTTTTCGACCTTATCTGTTGAGTGACTTATTTATGGGATTCTGAATATCCAGAATATCCACATGCTAGGCAACTTACTCTATTACTGGGCTATGCCTCCAGTCCCTTTTCTCATATTTTAATGCAGGCTACAGTTTTTCCTAGTTCATATAATGGAATTGGTAAAAGGTCTCTTTCCATCACTCGGAAGACAGATACTGTTAGTCTCTCTCTCTCTCTCTCTCTCTCTCTCTCTCTCTCTCTCTCTCTCTCTCTCTCTCTCCCTCCCTCCCTCCCTCCCTCCCTCTCTCTCTCACACACACACACACACACACACGCACACACACACACACACACGTATAAATGGTGGAAGGAAGGAAAGATCTGTTAGTGTAAGGGACACTGAATGTTTGGGTATCTGACCTACAATACCCTCAATTTCTTGGTCGTACCTGCCCACTCTGAGTTCACTGAGCAGCTGTGCAATTTCAATCTGCTTTTTCAGTTCACCTCACCTCACAAGGCAGAGTTTCTGGTAGGGAGTTGCCAGATTGCCTTACCCTGAAATTGTTCCTGCAGGAAAGCAGATGTCTGGTGTCTCCTAGCAATTGAAGTGTTACTGAGGCCCCTGGCCAAATGCCACTCAGCGCCGGGCTGATGCCAAATTCTCTGCAGACAATGAGTCTTGGGGGATGTAAGGAAGAAACTATTACCCAAGATTGGAATGTGTCAGCCAACACAGCTTGGATAAAGCTTTGCAACATCACGAGGATTTGACTGGCCAAAGGAGGGTAAAAGAGCAGTCTGTGAATCAGTAGGAACTGGTCAGTGTGTTCGGTGATGTAATAATACATACCACAGAGATTCCGGCCTGTTGTCTTTGTTGATATTGAAGTCAAGCCAGGTAAACTTAAGCCGAGTGTTTTCCACAGCTGCATATTAACTTATGACTAGTAACAAGTATCCAGATAGATGTGACAGCTTGTGGTATAAAGACTGAAAGTTTAAGGCTCTCTTCTTAAAATTGTGTCAAATCGCCCTTCACACAGGTCCATGGGCAAGAGGTGAGGAAGTCTCACCGGCACAGGCAGTGACTTTGTCGTTTGGTAATTCATCCACTAACTTGGAACCTTTTTTCCCAACTTGTCTGCCTACTGCAAGTGCCTCTTAGCATTTTCCAGAAGGTGTGGGAGAGGACCCAGCATGGCTACAGACTTACAGAATACATTTTTGGTGAAGATTCTTCTTGCCTGTTATCTTTCCACATGAAAATCCACCAGCAATCATATTTGTTATGGATTTTTGTTTTTGTACAAGATCCCATAACTTTGTTGGACAATGGATTTCACATTCATTAATTTCTACTGTTTTCAGTTTTGAGACTAGCAACAAATCATAATAATGATGAATTTATGTCATGCTGGCAGAGGAACTGTAGGCAAAATCAAAACTGAGAAAACTCTAGCTAGGACTGAATATGGTATCAGTAACCAGTTTCAAATATAGTATCTACAGGAGGAAGGGAAATTCAAGTGCCACTACCTCTAAAAATTTATCAAATTGTAAGATGCCACATCAAAACAATTGTATACTTACTCCTCTAATGATATTCAAAAGATTTGCTTTACAGTTTAGGTATTGGGAGTAAACTACTTTTATCAGTGCCTCAGTTTATTTGCCTGGAAATGCATGTGTTCATTTGTTTTGATCCATCTCTGCACTTGTAGAGATCCACTTACAACTAAACTAAATTAACTTGCTGCCTTGAAGCAGATCAGAGGATTAGAATCACCTGAATTCATAATCTATAGCTATATAAACTAATTACATCCCTCGAATTGATTTCTGTCTGGTACAGCAATCTTGAATAAGTAAATTTGGATTTGCCACTAACTTATACTCAGCATCTAAAGTTGTGTTTCTGAGGTTTGCCTTTTTAAAGTGCTGCATTCCCAGATATAACATCAAGAAGTAGCTTGGATTAGAGCCTGGTTGCTCTAGAAATCCCAGACATGCAGGAACATGTACCAGTTTCCCCTTGGAAACTTCGATGATACACAAAGTTGTCAATGACAACCCTTCATTCCCCTTCCTCTTATTCATAAAATCCTGCCTTATTATTTTCCTGACTTGCTCATGTAGACCTGGACATCCTTGATGAAAGTGACGTTTAGTAATCCTTACTCCCTTTCCAACACAAACAAAGAAAGTAAGGGCAGAGTAACTTTTGTTCTGAGTCCTCAGATCTCACCCAGGGATATAAAGAACCAAGCATTTCTTGGGTTTTTAGTTGTACTTTTGATGGTACCATTATACAGTGTGGCTTGAAACATTTTAAATGAGCAGTGCTTCTATTAATGCATTATACATTTATTTCCTACTTTATAAATTATGCTGTGGAAAAATGTGGCATTGGAGTCTTACTTTAATGAGACATAATTGCACCATTTGGGGTAGAGTGATGACAAAATACTTGCTCAAGGTCAAGGTAGATATGAGGTGTCCAAAGCGAAGACAGAAATAGACCCAAAGCCTCGCTGAGTTCAGTTTCATTTAAGCTTCCAGTAAACCACAGTCTCTCTTTCTTCTGTACGTTTTAAGTACAGTGGTTTGCTATGAGCAGAGATATTAGATAGGCTTCAACCTATGCAACCACCAAATGGCCAGAGCCATTAAAGAGGGCTTGATGTGGCAGGGGGAAGAATCAATGCACATGGCATTGTCAGTAACAAGCCTAAGAAGTTCACTTTATCAGCAGACATTCTTACTCCATGCTTTTCCATCTTCAGGCATTTTTTTTCCAGCTGAGAGCATGACTTTTGTTGTTGATTTCAGACAAAGCCATATTTTGAATGAGAAAATCATATTGTCTTAATATTCGTGCCCAAAACTGAGGTAATGAAGTATGGAGTTCATTTGTGAATTGTTTTGAATGGCCACAGCCCCTTGAAATTATTTTTGTTGGGAACTCGAGTGAGCATTCTTTTAAAATAGCCACGCTGTTGTAATTGGCAAACCTCTGGGACAGTATCTTGGAAGGGAAATAGTGTGTAGTAGGGAAGGAATATTGAATCCATGGCCTGCAACCTGAATTATCTGCTTCATCTGCCATATTTTCACATTTGAAATTGCCTCCAGATGGGAAGACAAGATCTTAGAATCTTTAATTGTGGAAAGCATGTATTAATGTTAGACATGAGGGGGACATTACTTTTCCATGGCATCTTTTATATGCCTGCCTTTTACTACCTGTTGGTTCAAAATGCATCTCATTATTTTTTTATCATAAGATATAGCTGACTATTTTTGAACATTTCCTTTAAGGTCTTTTGGAAAAGGTATTTTTTCTCTACTCCAAGATCATAACAGAACATTTGGTCATGTTTCAGGCCTCAAGTTTATTTAAGGAAACCTGCCTTCAAAGCCCAGAAAATCCCAATATGACTCCCAATCAATTTGGAATGTTTAAATTATTAATTACTATGATTGGACCTGTTCTTCATCTTCTAATGACAAATGCACCCTCTGAGGTTAATCCCCACTAATGATTGAAGTCTCTGATTATAGAGGAGTGGGGAAGAACTTCATTTCTGAGAGGTGTTGGCTATAATCAGAAAGGCGACCTCTATGAATAGAACCCAATTCTTAAGTTTTCAGTCTTTTAAATGCCTTCCAAGTTTTTCTTTCTCTCAAAAAATGCCTTGAATTCCATGCCTTTCTTCTAAGCTCTGAAAAATTTGCCTTCCTAGGACCCCAGGGGTAATTTCCAGGGGCAGGTTAAGACAACCTTGGGGTCAAATGCTGCTGTGAGTTTTTCCATTCCTGTGGAGCCCTAGGAAGAGACCGAGGCTGCCTTCATTCAGTAGGAAGTAACAATGACCCAAAAGCAGTGTAATTCCATTGGGAAGCTAAAAAGAAAGAGCTTTGGGGTTTTTCCATATTAATTTCCCCAAGGTGGTGTGTGCAAACTTCAGTGGATGTGATACCCATCACAACTCTTGTGTGTTGTAGAACATGAGGCTGCTTTTGTTTTGTTGTTTTTTTTTTTGTTGTTGTTTTTGTTTTTCGAGACAGGGTTTCTCTGTGGCTTAGGAGCCTGTCCTGGAACTAACTCTTGTAGACCAGGCGGGTCTCGAACTCACAAAGATCCGCCTGCCTCTGCCTCCCAAGGGCTGGGATTAAAGGTGTGTGCCACCACCGCCCAGCCATGAGGCTGCTTTTTAAAAACGATTTTTTTTGTTGAGATTGTAATATAACTGCATCATTTCTTTCTTCTGTTCCCTCCCTCCAAACCCTTTTACATATTCCCTCCCCTTGTTCTCTTTCAAATTTATGGCCTGTTTTCATTAGTCACTGTTACACACATATATGTATACACACTCACATTCCCAAATACATAAATACAACCGGCTCAGTCCATCTAATATTACTTGTATGTACATTTTTAGGGCTGACCATTAAGTATTGGCTGACCAATTTGTGTGCTCTACTCTGGGGAAGATTATTTCTCCTCTCAACATTCCTCAGTTGCCTGTAGTTCTTTTTTTTCTTTTCTTTTTATTGTTAAAAGAAAAATTTACA
>JAQHUG010000639.1:338259-371674 GCA_028555095.1 Dicrostonyx torquatus
AATTGGGCTCCACAACTTTGACTGATTATGGTTTTTTGTAATGATTTCCATTTTTTTTCAAATAAAAAAAGTTTCCTTGACAATGGGAAGACTACACTTACCTTTGGGTATAAGGACAAATACATATAGGTTGTGATTATAGATTATGTTGGCTTACTAAATTATTGGTTGTTGATTCTCCTCCAATAAATGTGACTTTATCAGCACGAAGTAGTTGGCTAGATTTCAAGTAGAATACAGCATGGTCTCTCTCTTGTTGAGTGGGTATTCAGTCAATTAGAGAGTTGTTGATTGCCCCCAAGGTAGGAATACCACTACTATGCCCTTCGGATTATCATGCCATGCTGGTTGTTGTTGTGGTTTATACGCAGCAGAGTTGGGTAGGACTGTCGGTTGCTTCATGAAGCTGTTGTTTGCTCATGGTTCAGAAAAGTAGTATGTCTGTAGTTCATATAAGCACAGTAAATAACTTATAAACTATGTAATAACATACATAGTTTCTTCCTTGAAACCAAATCTGGTAGATGAACATGGTTCTTACAATTTTATCTTTTGATGAAATGCATCTTATATTTTAAATGTATTTTGTCCCCAAATATCAACAGAACCTGCCTTGCCAGCCATCATAATATAACTAAAATGAGAAAAATGCACAAGGCTAGTCAAATACTTTGTCCACTTTTAACAACTTTGGAAAGGGTTGTATTGTGCTACATTGAAATAATTCTCACTGTTAAATTCATTGGAAATTGATAGCATGTCAAAATATTGTTGATCTTAGCAAATAATAGAGTTGAAAAACGTATGCTTATGATGTATGCACCAAAGTTCAACAGTCCTGTGATATTTAAAGATTATTGGTAAAGACTATTTTCTCTTCTTCTTCTTCTTCTTCTTCTTCTTCTTCTTCTTCTTCTTCTTCTTCTTCTCCTCCTCCTCCTCCTCCTCCTCTTCCTCCTCCTCCTCCTCCTCTCCTTCTTCTTCTTTTTCTTCTTTTTTTGAGACAGGGTTTCTCTGTGTAACAACTCTGGCTGTCCTCAAACTCACTTTGTAGACCAGGCTATTTTCGAACTCATAGAGATCTGTCTGCATTTGCCTTGCAAGTGCTGAAATAAAAGGCATGTGCCACCACGGCCTTATTTCTGGTAAGGATTTTTACTGAAAATAAAAAATGAAATTTATGCCCTGGCAATGCTGAAGCACACATGGGCAGCCCCTTATACAGCAGTTCTGTTGAACTTGTCCATATTAAGTTTCATGGTCTAAGTTGAGGATGATTGTCCAGGTCTCTTCCTCAAGAGGGCACCAGATCTCATTATAGATGGTTGTGAGCAACTGTGTGGTTGCTAGGAATTGAATTCAGGACCTTTGAAAGAGTAGGCGGTGCTCTTAACAGCTGAGCCATCTGGACTGGAGGAATGACTCAGCCATTAAAGGCTAGGCTCACAACCAATTTTTAATAGCAAAGTGGAAAATTCAAACCATGCAAGTTCTAGTTACTTATTTAACATTAGCTGTTAGTTGTTGGTTGCTGATATATTTTATTGCTTTATTTCTTTCATTAGTTTGTATTCCCAGGCAGGGTTTCATGTGTCCAAGCTGACATAGAGCTTGCTATGTAATCCCCATGCATCTACATCCCAAGTGGTTGAGATCACAGACATGTGTCATCATGCCCAGCTAACATTACTTTATTATATACATATTGTACAAATGTATAAGTATAGTTGTTAATTTTTTTCCTCCAAGGTTAAAATAATAACTAGATTATATGTCTGTGACTACTTTCCTCTATTTTTGTCACCTCTAAATATTTGGGTTCATATTTCTTTCTTAGAATTCCAACTCATCCTGATTATTAAAATCAACATGGGGCAATTCTTTGGTCCAGACAATCTTTGTCACTGTTTCTACATGTATCAATTCATATCTTCACAATAGCCTTGCACAGCCTGCTCTATAATCATCCCACCTTTACAGTCGAAAAACCTGAGTTACAATGAAGTTAAGCAATATGTCCCAGGTCACATGGCTGGAAGTGGCCTGTTGATTCGCAAACAGGATTCTTGGCCAGCAGAGTGTGTCTCTTCTCTTGGTACATATGATGGTATCATTGTCACTAAGCTCTTTTATACCAGGCTGTTTTATAATACAATCTATATAGCTAAGTCTTCCCTCATCTTCCTGCCAACATGCATATCAGAGTGAGAAGAGCAATCACACATTTATCTTGTTCTCTAACTCCTAGACCTTTGGAGGGCTAGATGTATAGACAGAGTAACATGTGATTCATTTCAAAATAGTATAAGTGATTTTATAGTGTGTGTGTGTGTGTGTGTGTGTGTGTGTGATCTATGGGATGTACTTTTATGTGTAGGTGTATGTTTGTGTATGTGGAGGCCAGAGGTTGATATTGGGTGTGTTCCTTGATCAATTTTAACGTTATGTATTGAAATAGGTCTCACTTTTAGAGCTCTCCAATTCAGCTAGTCTATATAGGCAGCTTGTTCCAGGGATCTCCCATCTTTGCTTCCCAAGGCCTAGGTTCACAGGCAAGCTGCTGGGCAGCACTGCCATTTCTGTGGTACTAGGCTTCCAAACCCTGGTCCTCATGCTTTTGCAGCAAGGACTTTATTCACTGAAGTAACTCTCCAGCTGCACTGCTGATTTTAAATCATCTTTTCTTTTTTGATTTCTTCACAATGAACCGTTTCGTACAATATGCCATTTTTATTTCCTCACGTTGGGGGCCCAAATCACTGAAATGAAGCCTCATTTTTATATGCAGTAGTGCAGTGAAGAAAACACTTTAATAAGCAATTGTGGTATCTCTATTTGGGGAAGGAAAGCAATGGGACTGCTGTGACTATTTTTGTCTGTTGTTCAGTCAAAATTTTTTAAAGATTCATTTAAAATTCATTTTAAAGATTTATCACGTATGCAGTGTTCTGCCTGCATGTATGCCTGCACACCTGAAGAGGACACCAGATGTCATTACAGATGGTTATGAGCCACCATATGGTTGCTGGGAATTGAACTCAGAACCTCTGGAAAAGCAGCCATTGCTCTTAATCACTTAGGCATCTTTCCAATCCTCTAACAAAATGTTTGGACCTACGCATTTACTTCATATTTCAGTCCTCTGGGTATATCTAATTCTTCATTTCTTGTTTGTTTAAGATAGGTGCTCAGGCTGGTCTTCAATTTTCTCAATAGCAAAAGATGAACTTGTACTCTTGCCTCTACTTCACAAGTACTGGGATGACAGACGAGGGCCACTATAATGGATCTTGCATCTGTAAGTCTGGTTCTTCGGGACGTGGAAGCTCCTTAAGAACAGAATCTTAGGCCGGGCGGTGGTGGCACATGCCTTTAATCCCAGCACTTGGGAGGCAGAGGCAGGCAGATCTCTGTGAGTTCAAGACCAACTTGGTCTACAAGAGCTAGTTCCAGGACAGGCTCCAAAGGCACAGAGAAACCCTGTCTCGAAAAACAAAACAAAAAAAAAAGAAAGAAAAAAACAAAATCTTACATCTGGGCTCAACTAGAGACATTTCTCTATTTACACAGTGTCATGTGCCATGCTTGACACAAAGATTTGAATCATTCAAATCCATCACTCCAATATTCAATAGACAAAGAAATGGATTTGCAATGAGAATTTAAATAACTCCTCTAAAATCAAACTTTTAGGTTTTCATTAGTTCAAGGCTAGAAGTATGTCATACTAATTGTAGGGCCAATAATTTCTCAATCTTTTTCAAGGCATTAAAAAGGATATGAAGCTTAGAGTGAGCAAAACCTTGTCATTTTTTAGATCATTTAAAGCTTCTGCTGACTTCCAGTGGATCCATTGGGAATAAATATACCAGTTGTAGGAATCAGGACAAAGTTTTAAAAAAAAAAAACACAACACGCCGGGCGGTGGTGGCGCACGCCTTTAATCCCAGCACTCGGGAGGCAGAGGCAGGCGGATCTTTGTGAGTTCGAGACCAGCCTGGTCTACAAGAGCTAGTTCCAGGACAGGCTCCAAAGCTACAGAGAAACCCTGTCTCGAAAAACCAAAAAAAAAAAAAAAAAAAAAACACAACACACACACACAAACAAAAAAAATCCATAAAATGCGGTGGAAAAGGAGAATCATTTATACCTTAGTGTTCTTGGTGAGAATGGGTTATATATGCAGTAGTGATAAAACAGATTTGAACTTGCCTGATGCGCTCAGATAGGGCCTAGCCTGCCAGCAGGTAAGAAGTGGGAGAACTTCAAGGGGCCTGTCTGGTGGTTAACATTGCCAGACTTGTGCCCCCACCCTATTTTAAGGAAATAGGGATGGAGAATTAGGACAGTTAAAGAATCAGAATGGTTCACACTTCATGGAAAGACACGTAAAGGAAGACGGTAGATGAAGGAGATTGGGCAGATGTTGGAAGCCAGCATGCCACCTGTGTCCATTGTGATTTCAGTGAGAAGTAGACTGGGGAGGGAGGTCTGCTTGCCACCTGGTACCATGGCGATTTCCAGATTAGGCTGCTGCAGAGATCATGTTTTGGTCTCTGCTTCTACAGTAGCCAAAGGTTGTGCTGATATCCATTGAGTGTCATACTGACTCCAGAGGACTGGACCACCTCTTGCGGCTGAGTTCAGGTAGATGAGTCGTGCTACCACTGGGGCCTTACTTATCTAGGTGGCCTTTGGCATCACCTCGGGCCATGGTGACAGCCAAGCCTGGGCTGATGCCAAGGATCATGTTTGTGCCTGTCGTCCTGCTGCAGCTGAGGTCTATGTTGATGCACATGTCCCCATGGTACCAGCAAAGATTACATGAAGCTTGGGGTCTGGACCACATCCTGTGGCCTTTTGGTGTCTAGGGGCCATGCTGCCATCAGGGCAATCCTGATCTGAGTGCCCCTGGAGCTACCACTCAGAACAAGTATGTCAACCAGGCTAAGCTGCTGCCTGAGGCCATGTCTCGGTCCATAGTCCAGCTGCAGCCAGGGTCTGCATTGAATTCTGTAGCATAGGTTGCCACTAGGGCCCCATATAGGGGTCTGGGACCTGGGCCAGAGCCTGTGGTTTGGGTAGACTCAGAGGCCACTCCTCAGCAGGGGTCAGAGAAATATGGGTGGCCTATGCTGCCACCTCGCAGCAGGGTGTTATCCAGGCCCAGGCTGCTACTGAGGGCCATGTCTGGGTCCGTGGTCCTTAGCGACGAGGGTCTGGATTGACATGCATGGGTAAGGTTACCACCAGATGCCATGAAGAAGCCAGAGGTCAAACCAGCCTCCTGAGTTTGGGTCGGTGTCTGAGGACCAGGTTGCAGCCATGTCTGAGTGGCCTGCGTTGCTATTCAATGATATTGTAATGTCTGGGCCTGAGCTTCAGCTGAGGGCCATGTCAGTGACTGCCGCCCCACTGCAGCCAGGGTCTGTGCTAATGTCCAGTGCTCAAAAAACCCGGGTCTGAGAGAAAGAGAGAGAGAGACCCCGCCACACCTCACCATGGGCTAGGATGAACCTACCCAGAGGACATAAATGTAGGAGAGCTGACTCTTCACACCCAAGGCAGGAGGTCCCAGTGGCTCAATCTGACTTGTCTGGCTAGCACCCACTGGGCCTTGGGCTATCCCCTAGCATCTACCCCATCTAGGTTCTTCTGGATCTCATGAAGGGACTGGTCCTGTGCAATGATACCCATAAGATCTCAAAGACACAGGAAGAGCTCTGGTGAGGAATCAGGGAGGTTCCTGTATCAAAACCAGAGGCCTTGAACCAGACCAAGGACTCATTGCAATGGGCAGTTGTCAGTCAAGCTGATGGGACAAAGGGGTATACTATATGACACACTGAAGTCTCCAGTGCCATCAAGATGGATGAAGAGGTGATGGAGAGGCAGGAGAGAAGGAGAAGCAAAGATTTCTGTTTCTGGTGTGGTTTTCTTCCTGTTTTGGTTTATTAGCTTTCGTTACTGTTCTTGCATTTGTTTTCTTGCTTGTTTACTTTGTTTTGTTTTATGGGAGAATGCAACAGGGATGAGGAGAAATATGGGGAAACTGGGATGTGAACAGAATTGGAGTGCTTGATGTGAAACCCCTAAATATTCAATAACAAAGCTTTTTTTTAAAAAAATAAGCAAACAGATTTGAGCTTAAAAGTTCAGAAGCAAGTTAAGTTATAACAATGCAGGAGACTGGAAAATATATCAAGGAATTAGGTCAAAATTGATAAACCCAAGTTCAAAGTCATTCTCATCTATGTAACTGAGCCTCTGTCTCAAAAAAAAAAATGAACAGACAAACAACCAAACAGTGGAATGCAGTCTTAAAAGTGGACTCTTTCCCACTTTTTCTTTTTTGAGTTAGGGTGTCATGTGAACCTGGCCTTGAACACGCTGTGATGCAAAAATGACTTTGAACTCATGCTTTCTTTACTTATTCCTTTTAATTAATTAAATTGGATCATTTACTGTCTCATACATTTACTTAATGTATTTTAGTTACTTTCATTCCTATTCTCTTTAATTTCCCTCCAGACCCTGCAATGTCTCCTCCTCCCTACAATTTGCTTTCTTACAGTCATGTCTTTTTGTCTTGTTTTGTGAACCACTGAGTTTATTGAAGACAATCTGCATGACCAGGGTTCTGGCATCATCCACTGGAACTTTGTGGACTTATGTATGGGTACCCAACCAACGATAATGACTCAGAATCTTTTAGTAGCCAATAGTTTATCAGGGAGGGGTAGGGTCCCATGAGCTCCTCCCCCATCTAAAACTGACTATTGATGGGGCTGATCTTGTGTAGGCTTAGTGCCCTTACTCAGAGCAGCTGGAAGTTTATTATTGCAATGGGTGAGTCATGCCCCAAAGATAAAATTTTCCAGTCCTTTCCCCCATCTTCTAGGGCTTACATTCTTTCTGTTCCCTCTCTTTTAAGATGCTCACTGAGTCTTAGAGGCAGTAATATAAATGTCTTATTTAGGGTGGGACACTCAATTGTCACTCATTCTCAACATCTTGAGCAGTCCTGAACCTCTATACTCAGTTCTGTTCAGCATGAGAACAGAGGCTTTTCTAATTAAGTTTGAAAGCAATATTTGCCTATGAGTACATCTTAGTTAGGGTTTCTATTGCTGCAATGAAACACCATGACCAAAAGCAAGCTTGGGTGGAAAGTGTTTACTTGGCTTACACTTCCACATGACTGTTCATCATCAAATGAAGTCAGAACAGGAATTCAAGCAGGGCAGGAACTTGGGGGCAGGAGCTGATCCAGAGGACATGGAGGAATGCTGCTCACTGGCTTGCTCAGCCTGTTTTCTCATAGAACCCAGGACCACCAGGCCAGAGATGGAACCACCCACAATGGGTAGGACCCTCCCCCATCAATCACTTATCAAGGAAATTCCCCACTGAGTTGCTTGCAGTTAGATCTTATGGAGGCATTTTTTTTTAAAACTGAGGTTCCCCCCTCTCAGATGACTTTAGCTTGTTTCAAGTTGACATAAAACTATCTACCACAGAGCATAAACATAAAAATTTAGAAGACAGTTTAATGTTACATCACTTAACTTTTAAAAAGTAGTAAATTCACCCCTAGGGCTTATGATTTCCTCAGTCCTTTTTTTTCTTTTGTAAATCAAGTTTTTACAGTTCCAGGCATGGGTTCCTGTGTAAGCACAAGCTAAGAGTGACTGATTATTTCTGTAATAGTTGTGTCAGCATTACACAAGTGGGCACATCGTGGCTGGTATGTGGTATTGAAGTTTATAGAGTTCATAGTTTGGTAAGACAATTGGTGTCTTTTCTCTTCTAGCAGTCTGCGTAGAAACTTTTAGAAACTTTCTAGCATATAGGACATTTCCAGTTCAACTCCAGAATGACATCTCTATACATTGCAACCTAGGTGTGTGCTATCTTCAACAATAGGGTCAATCTTATCATCTGGTTTTTGTGGGAAACCAAGAGAAATGACAAGAGCTTATATTGTTTTTGGGTCTTCTGCAACTTCCCTGACCAACAATTCATATGGAGGTATTTCATACCTGGTACTGGGATGGCGTTTAACTTTTATATTTTTTTGTGAACCTAGCCTTTAACTGCTGAACCATCTTTACAGATAGCCGTTAACTTTAGTCCTCCTGCCTTCACCTCCCAAATGTTAGGATTGCAGACATGAACCATCATGTCTGGTTTCTGTCATGCTGGGAATCATATCCAGAGGTATGTGCTAATCAAGAACACACTCTCCCAACTGAGTCACATCTCTAGCTGGGGGACTGTATTTTCAATGTTCATTTCGTATTACCTCCAGCTCAATTTTCACCTATTTTACTGGCTGAATTATGTCAACAATTTGAAAAATCGGTATTTTGTACCTGCTTAATGTCATACAGAATCTTTGATAATAGTGCTTTATTTTCTTTTCATTTGTCTTTTTTTTTTTGTATCATGTAGGGGTCAGACCCTGGATTTGGAATACTAGTCAAACACTCTCTACTCTCAGCCTCAGTAGTAGTAGTATTTTAAATTCATCTGTAATGCAAATTTTACCATCAGTGATTTTTCAGTGTACTATGAACAACAATGATCTAATGTATAATTACTTAGAAATAAGTAATCAGACATTCATCACCACCCAAATACATTGGCTTGTGTGGAAAGATCTATCAACAATTTATTTAAAGGTATGTACATCAGGTCAGTGAATAGTTTCATAATTGGTCCAATGCCAATCAGAATATCTGAAATGTATATCCTGAACATCAGGCTGACTGATTCACTTTTCTAAACCATACCAAGGCATGTAAATTTCGACGGATTATCTTAATGGTGGCATCTCCAAAGCCAATCACTTTATTTATTTAGAGACAGAGTTTTATGTAGCTCATGCTGGCCTGCAACTGACTATGTAGCCATGAATGACATTGAAGTTCTGATCCTCTGCCTCTGCATTCTGAGTGCTGGGAATAAAGTGTGGAGTAGGAGTATACAGTACTGTGCTTGGTGTATATAGTGCTGGGCATCAACCCCAGGGCTGTGTGTGTAGATAGAAGTTTCCGTCCTGTCCCCATGGCCATTCAGTCCCATATAAACACACAGAGGCTAATATTGACTACAAACTGTTAGGCCTATTGTTCAGGCTTATTATTAACAAGCTCTTACAACTTAAACTAACCTATAATTCTTGTCTATGTTTAGCCACATGACTTGGTACCTTTTCGTAGTGAGGCATTCTCATCTTGCTTCCTCTGTGTCTGACTGGTGACTCTGTCTGTGCCTTTCCTCTTCCTAGATTTCTCCTAGTCTGATCACCCTGCCTATACTTCCTGCCTGGTTACTGGCCAATCAGCGTTTCATGAAACCAATATGATTGATAAATCTTTACAGTGTGCAAAAGCATTATCTCACAGCTTGTGTGCATCTAGCATAAACGTTTTACCACTGGAGCTAGATTCCCAGCTCCAAAGCTTTAATTGTGAAAGGAATATCCCCTGGTTCACTGAGTGTTTTGAAAAAATTGACTTTGGATAAATAGTTCTTTGCTATTCAGTTTGTCTTCAAAACAGCAAAACCATTAATTCTTGTTAATTCTCTCTTTCTAACCAGGCCTTACATAAACTCTAACATTAGTTCAACTGTACATCTGTTCAGGAATTAGAGGTTTGTGTCTAGTAGAGAGGAAAATACTGAAACCTTTCTGATTTTTGGAGCTTGTATCCTAGTTAAGTATAAGATGAAAATATATTTCATGATAGTCTTCTGTTTAAGAACTTAAAATGAATACTGTCTGTATAGAACCTAGTCAAAGTTCTACGGGATTCAGATCATAAAGAAAAGCCTTGGTGTGTTTTGGCGGGTGCAGAGTGTATGGGGAAAGTCTTCCAAGTCAGTGTACTCTGCAAAGGGACTATCCAATTCCAAGGGTAAAATGTGGGAGCTGCATGTGCTTGGGAAACACAGTAGCCTCTCCTGCAGCCTCATCACCCTCCAACCTCACAAACCTTGGGCCCCTGCCAAACATACAGTCGTCGGGGAATAAATGATCTGATCTGTTAACAGTCGGAACCATGTAACTGAACCTGTTGAAAGGACAACAAAAAAATCAGGAATGAACATATCCTTCTTACATCACTTTCAGGAAGATTGCCCGCTACTGAAAGATTTCTGTGTACAAGTGTGTTCTTTAGATGCACACATGCACATAATCAAAGACACAAGCCTTTGCTCTCTAATACTGACACCACTGATCTGAGCCTCTCATGTGTTTAATGTGCTGGCTTCTGTAATTGGCACCAGATGTTGATGGCTATAAGTACTCTGCATTTGTCCATGTTTGCTTTGCCCTTCAACCCAGGCTGCTTGCTGGCACTGGCTGGCTTCCGATCATATGAACAGCAAATATACAGATGAATATTCCATGAAATGGCTTGAGGAACTGATTCAGATGTGCCCGTGAGCATGAGTGAGAGAACATGCAGCAGAGAGCAAAGCTGCCGGTAGGTGGGCCCACACAAGCTGGACCAGAACTTAATTATCCCCGTGAGACATGATAGACTCCAGGAGCTTCCCGCATTTTCTAGGTACAGCATTATGCCCTTCCTTGTCTCTCATCACCCCTACTGAAAGATTAACTTCTCTCACTTTCTATCTTCAACCCTCACTCCTACCCAACATTTATGTCATCGTTCTCTGTGTCTCAGTTGCCTTCTCTCTCTTGCACTCTCGCCGCTCCTGTTTTGCATGCACACTGTGCCTATGCTAATCTCTTGAGTCTCCAAACACCTAATACATCTCCCCCAATTCGACCAGCTTTGAAACCATTCCAAAGTCCCTAAAAAGTTGTGAGAAACCAGTCCTTAAGCACAGCTTCTGTAACCAGCTACCATGCAATGCTATGTGCACTTATCTGAGGACTGGGACCCCATAAGCCTTCAGCACCCTCTCCAAGGTGTCTCAGCTTCCTGGCATCTGCTTTACCATCATTTGTCATCTACAGAGTTGTTTGTTTTGAGATGAAAAGGTTGAAAGGTGAATATCTCTGCCCTAGTCTTCTGAACATATCCTGTGTTGTTCACCAGCTCTAATCAGTTTTTATTCAATGATTAAACAGGCAGAAAGGTTATAATTTGGGGAGGAAATCAAATGTCTCTGCACTATGATGCTGCTTCCAAGAAATACTTGGAGTTCACTTTTTTCCTTTACTTTACACACACACACACACAGTAGTGCTGACATTTGAACCTATGGCCTCCTGAAAGCAAGGGTTTTCCTTTTTTCACTCCCCCTTTACCTTTCTTTGTGACACCAACATCTTTTATAGCTCTTAGAACCCAGACCAAGACAAATGTGAAGTACTGAAAGGATTGATTCCAGGCTCAGCCATCTCCTATGGGTTGTGGCTCAGCAAGGACTCAGGCATACAGTAATTAAGAACAACATTTTTGCTGCCTGCTAGATATTAGTGTTTGTTTTAGGTGTTTTGCACACATCATTTCATTTAAATTATTACAGCCATTCTAAGAAGCAGGAAGTCAAATTATCCCCTCTGCATAGATGAAGAAACCGAAGCACGGAAATACAAGTTAATTTGCCCAAAACGACAATTGATTTTTGAGAATTGACAGTGGGAATATTCAATCCTAAGGCAGTTTGACTTTAGAGTTAAAAAAATACCTACCAACTTTGCTAAATAATGATCCAAGTCTTATTTATTTAGTGCACCCCTGTAGCATGATTGCAAATTCTTTTTTTGGCCAGTTCTTGTGCTACTGTACATCTTCAAGGCTCTCCTTTTTCCACTTCCTTCTCTTCTTCTTCTTCTTCTTCTTCTTCTTCTTCTTCTTCTTCTTCTTCTTCTTCTTCTTCTTCTTCTTCTTCTTCTTCTTCTTCTTCTNTTCTCTTCTTCTTCTTCTTCTTCTTCTTCTTCTTCTTCTTCTTCTTCTTCTTCTTCTTCTTCTTCTTCTTCTTCTTCTTCTTCTTCTTCTTCTCACCCTTCTTCCTGCTTTCAATAACAGGGATCAAAACGAGGGCTTTGTGAAGTCTAAGCAAGCCCATGTCAAGGCTCCCTTGGATGCTCATTTTTATTTAGTGATACATGGAAAAGGGGTGTGAGAGAGAGGGAGTTGGGAAACAACAGTGATTTACAAAAGACTGTCCACTCTCTGTGACCCTCACAGCTCATGATCTTCTTATTCAAAATATTTAAACAAAAGATTTACTGTATTTATATGCATCATTATTTAATCTGCATATATGTATGTTCATCTACCCCATAACCTCAAGTGCGTGTGATAACTTCAGAGGTCAGAAGAAGGCATCGGATCCCTAGGAACTGGAGTTATAGATGGTTGTCAGTGACTATGTGTGTTCTGGAAACTGAACCCAAATCTCTGCTGGAGCAACGAATGTTCTTAACTGCAGATCCATCTCTTCCAGCCCCAAGAGATAAAACTTCTCTAGTTGAGTATTATCTGAAGGATGAACACTACCACCTGAGCTACCAACGAAGCTACAACTCTGGTGTAGGAGGGTCCTTCTGTATTTCTGTTGCTTTCATTGGTTGAATAAAGAGATTGCCTTGGTCTTTTGATGGGGCAGCCCTTAGGTGGGCAGAGTAGACAGAACAGAATTCTGGGAAGAAAGGAACTGTGAGAGATGCTGTGTTTCTCCATCCTGAGATGGACATAGGTTAGGATCTTTCCCGGTAAACCACCACCCTGTGGTGATACACAGATTACTAAATGGGGGTTAAAATAATATGTGAGATTTAGCCAAGAAGAGGCTAGAGCTAATGTGCCAGGCAATAATTTAATTAATACAATTTCCATGTGGTTATTTCGAATGCGAGCTAGCCCGGTGGCCAGGAGCTGGGCGGGACGGAACAAGGGACCCAGCCTGCACTCATTACAATACATCTCCAGTTTACTCATCATCCTCTTGACAATAATACTGTCACTTTTCTTCTTTTCTTATATGGGCTAAAAAAAACACTCAGATTTCTCTAGGGATTTAAGTGAGATCTCTGAAGAGTTCCACGTTATGGATTTGTCTTCATTTCCACTTCAAGAAGAGTCTAAAGACTATCTTCTTTAGAAGTGCCTGGATCCTGATAGAAGTGCAGATCCCAGAGCATTGGAACAGATGTCTTGCATTTGAGTCCACATGCTCTCATTTGTAAAACGTTCTTCCATTGATTGTCATGCACATGGACATATGGCAATGAGCACTGCTTGGTTTGGCCTACAGAAGGAGGAACTAACTGCCTCGTGTACCTGCTCTAATGCAAATTCCCCATGGAACTTTGGATGAGTCAGTTAAGATTGCTGTACTTTAGTGTTTTCGTCTGTAAAAAAGAGCAAATGTCTTCCCTCCATCCTCTCAAGCCTGCTTCCAAAGGTTCCCTTAGAGTTTTATAAACATGCATAGTATTGCCTTTGTCACTGGTGGAGGCAGAAGAAAATATTAGGAAAGAAATACTGCTGCTAAAGACTGAAGAAAAAGTTCTCTTCCTTTCTTTCCTGGACTCCATACCATGAGTTATATTGTGGAATTGCCAAGTTATTTCTAGTTTCAATTCCCTTCTACCCACCTCTGTGAACTCCCTCTTCAATGATAAAAATGAAGAAGGTCTCTGTCTTCTGCAGTGTTACTTGAGGGAAGAGCTGCATAGGGCAACCCCATTTCTGATCACTGCTCAATGTGGTACTGACAGAAATAGGGTGTTTCCCTTTCTTTATCTAGAGCAAATGTAATTAGATGGTAGTCATATGCATGCTAACATTGAGAAGCAAACAGCTAGTATTTCTTGTGCTCATTCATGGCTAAACACAGGAATTGGACATGCTACAGACAGTCATGTGAGAAGACACAGAGATTCATTTTTGATAGTTTTTTTTTTCCATCCAGTAGTATGATTTGAACTAAGTGCCTTACACATGGCAGGCAATTGTCTTACCCCTGAAGGGCACCCACAGCCTCTGAGTAACTGGTAAATGATAGGCATGCATTTCTCACAGTTCTGTAGACTCTGAACAGTCTAAGATTGAAACATTAGGAGGTTCCATTTCTAGTAGCAGTTGCTCTCGGCTTCTTAGCTAGAGCCTTGCTGCTGTCATCTCACAGGTGGAAGGAGTACACAAGCCACCTCAGACCTCTTTGTAAAGATCACAGATCCCACTCATGAGTCAGGGGGGATCCAATCTCCCTTAAGACCCCTTCTCTTAGTGGCACCACATTAAGGATTAGATTGCAGCATGAAATTGGGGGAGGAGGATGTTGACATTGAAACCACAGCAGCTGAGCCCAAACGTTTGTTTCTGTTATAAATTCTGTTATAAACTAAGTTGCATTGCCTAGGTCTGTCCCGTAACTCTCGACTTTTCAGTGTGTGTGTGTGTGTGTGTGTGTGTGTGTGTGTGTGTGTGTGTGTGTGTGTTAATTTAAAGTTTATTTTATGTGTACAAGTGTTTTGCCTGCATGCATGTCTGGTCACCATATATATGCCTAGTGCCCTTGGAAGCTGGGCGAGGGTGTCAGATCTTCTGGAACTGGAGTTGCAGATGGTTGTTTGCCTGTATGTCAGTGCTGTGAATTAAAAGCTGGTCTTCTGGAAGGGAATAGTATTCAGAACCACTGAGTCATCTCTCCACCCTTCTCTAAAGTTTTGGTCAAAGTATTTCTATAAAGTATGTCAACAAGTTTGTGACTCAAATTGAGTCAAGAGTTTTGTCCAAGCATCTGGTTTTCAGTTTCTGAATGTATAGGTAATGCCTGCCTCTTGGGGAACAAAGGGAGCAGGGAGGCACTGCCCATTCTTGTCCATTCCTGAGTGTTTTGTCACAATGACTTTCTGCTCCATCATTTCTAACTAGAGGACTCATTTCAGCTTCATTGAAGTGACTCAAAATTCATACAGGTACTCCACCCAAGAAAAGGAAATTCTGTGTGAGCCGTCGGAAAGAGAAGGGCAAAAGCAGAGCAGACAAATGAAACTATGGGCAGCAGTTCAGTCAGGCCATCCTCCTGAATGCAAGCCAGTGGTAGCGAGGCCACAGCTTCTCTGCATTTCACAGTTGCTCTGAAGTTTTTAGCCTAGTCTCCATCTAGTTAGAGGCCTAGATGATTTAGCTGCTTCCCGGCTGCCAACAGAAATTTGGTCAACTGTTTGAAAAACACTGTCTGCCCCAGACCACACTTGTTTTTATTCTCTGCCTGTTGTCAGGGGCCTCTTCTGAAACTGAACACCTCAGGAAATCAGACCCAAATGCCAAGGAGTTTCTTCTTTCTGATTCTTCTGCTCGCCTTTCAAAGACAATTAAAGCAAAACAGGGATTGTTTGCGGCAAATGGCCTTTCAAGTGATGTTGAAAGCAGACTGCTATCAGGAAATGAACTCTCATTAGATCCCCTTCGGATCAAATGAGAAATTGTGGTGTGCCAACAGGCTCTGAAGACATTAAAGGCGGAGCTGAGGCATGCCATTGCTGAACTCCCCGTAGATCAACTTGTTCAAAGATGCAGGTTAAAGGGAAAAGCAGACAAGCATTTGAGGAAGAGATGGAGCAAGAGCCTCAGCTGCAGGCTAGTTGGACTCCACCACTGGCTTCTGAAATCTCTCTGGGAGCTGCAGGACCAACTTTTTGAGAGAGCAAACTGACCCTGGATGTGGGCTTCCTCCTGTAGCATTGAACATAGGATCTCTGTTGGAGCACAGCAGTTAAGAGGATGCTCTTTGGAGTCATACTGTCTGAGTTTGTAAAATTAGGCAGCTCAGTGACTCCTCTGTGTCCTACTTTTCTTGTTGTAATACAAGGTCACTCATAAGCCTTCTCTATGAGGTCGTGAGATTGAGATGACGAATGAGTTGTTCTGGAAGAGTGGTTCAGATGGTGTCTATGTCTATGATAAGCCTTTAAGAATATTATTAATTGCTGGGCCAGGAATGACTCAGTAGGTAAAGATGCTTGCCACAGCCCGATAACCTCAATGCAGTCACTGGAACTCAGTAGAAGGAGAGAGCCAACTCTAGGAAGTTATCTTCTGGCTTCTATATGCTTCCATGGTGTGTGTGTGTGCACACACACACACACGAGAAAAATGAATGTAATAAAAAATTAAAAATAAGAATAGAGAGATGGCTCAGCAGGTAAGAGCACTGCCTGCTCATCCGGAGGACCTGGATCCAATTCCCAGTACTCACATTGCAGCTAACAACTGTCTGTAACTCCAAGATTTGACACCCTCACACAGATATACCTGCAGTCCAAACACCAATGCACATAAAAATTAAAAATAATAACATCAACTACTATTACTGTTTTCCTCTCAAAGGCATTATAACCAACATCACTCATACGCCTGATGGCAAAGTGGTTGGGAGTCTACCACTTACTAACTGTAAACCACATTTCCCCCACTTGTGAGATAGGAAGGAAATAATTTTACACACTGTGGGAGGTTGTTGTAAATATTAATAACCTATGTGGTAGCCAGTGCCTATAAGTGTAATCTGGTACTCAGGGGGCTGAAGCAGGAAGAGTGCACATTTAAGGCCAGCCCGGAAGCCTAATAAGACTCTGTCTTGAGATAAAATGTTAAGAAGGGCTTAACAATGTAGCTCAGTGATAGAACATGTGCTTAGCATGTGCAAAGGGCTTGACTTCAATTCCCATTGCCTCAAGAATGTGGGAAACTGTAAAATGATCAGTGCAGTGACTAATTCCTAGAAAGTGTTAAATATCTGTTAACTAATAATATAGCATACTTAGAGCTCCAGTGGCTCCACAAACCCCATGGTTGCTTGCTTCTTTGGTGTGTTGTTGTTGTTGCTGCTGGTAATGACTCTATTTTAATGGCATATCATATTTGAAATTCATCCTGCTTTGAGGTCCCCTACCAAAAGTGCAGCCTGAAAAGCCAAGATCTCTACATCAAAGCAATTCTGAAGCTTAGAAAGTGTCCTCGTTATCACTGTATTAAGATGGAAACAATTTTACTGAAAAAGGCAAGAAATAGAAAATCGAGCTCCCCTCTGCTTAACTCTGAAGTGCATAAATGATCTCAACAGTTATCTGGGTCAGTCAGCTGGGAAACTAACACACTGGAAGCAAAACCATAGTAAAGTGGCAATTAGCAGAGGCCTTCATTTCAATGAAAATATTTGGTTATTTGTCATGCTTTTGGCCCACATAATATTTCCCTATTTTAATTTTAATTTAATTTATCCATTCTGAGTGCATGGGCTTTCAGCCTATTTCTCATTGTGTAACTCGGGCTTGTCTTGAACTTGCAATCCTCCTACCTTTGCCTCCTGAGGTGCTAGAATTACAGGCTCATAACACTGCGCCCAACCCCCATTTGCCCTTTATTTCTAAGGTAATGAAGTTTTGGGTGAAAAGAATAGCAAGGAAAAGAGTGCCCAGGTGCTCTCGCCTGTTTACGACAGGGTGCTGTGGCATGCCTATAGTAGTCTCAGAAAACTGAGAAAGGAAAATTGTTTGACCCATGAATCTTCAAAAATGACCCAGATACTATATGGAGACTTTATAAGAAACCCAAACCAAACCAAACGTGCTTACTTTTTTCCTGATATCAAATGTGAGCTTGCCTTTCCAGATAAGATACTCTGAACCTGTGGAAAAGAGAAGTCAGCCCAGGACACACGTATAACCCTACAGGAGGTAGATTCAGGAAGATTGGGAGCTGCAGCTAGTCATGGCTATGTAACAAATTTCTGGCCAGCCTGTCCTACCAAGTGAATCCCTGTCTCAAGTTATAGAAGGAGGAAGAAGAGGAGGAGAAAATGAAAAAGAAATGGAGTAAGAGCTTATGAGGAGTTGCCACACCGAGTGGTTGCACTGCATCTGTACTTTACCCACACTCCAGCCTGTTTGTTCCCTGGGAAACATCATGATATAGAAATAGGCATCATTCCTGCCTTTCCTTGCATGTATTCTGCAATATGCAAAAGAGTCCATGCTATCCCATCTTCTCTAAGTGACACATGGTATTAAGTTTGAGGAGGGGAGCACTGCTCAACCTCCATCCTGGAGCCTCAGGAGAAGCTAGACCCTAGTCTATAGATTCTCAGAAGTGAGTATGTTGCTGGAGAACTTGTCTCTATCGTATATCAACCTCGCTGTCTTAGTTACATTTCTATTGCCGTGAAGAGACACTATGACCAAGGCAACTTATAAAAGACAGCAATTAATTTGGATGCTCATAGTTGCAGAGGGTAGGTGAATCCATGGCCATCATGGCCGTGAGCTTGGCAGCGGCAGGCAAGGACAGCTCTATGAATGTATCTGGGGGCTTAAATGTTGAAACAACAACCACGAGGTGGGAGGAAAAAGAGTTAACTGGAAAATGGCAAGGAGTTTTAAAAACCTCAAAACTCACCCCTAGTGGACACACATTCTCTGACAAGGCCACATCTCCTAATACTTCCCAAACTGTCCACAAAATTTAGACTAAGCATTCACCTATATGAGCCTACTGTGATCATTCTATTTTGAGCAGCCACACTTACCTTTTTCTAAAATTTCTAGTTTTATATTTGTCAAGGAACACTTTTTCTTGTGGCAGTGGATCTGCAAAGTCCATACTAATACTCTCTTTTCTGTTACTGAGTGTGAAAATGGTCTTGAAGTAGCTTCATGCTTAGATACAGCTCAGCCATAGAAGGTTGCTAGTGGAAGTCCCTTGTAACCTACTTGTTTTCACTTCTTTCATATCAGTATCTTTGCTAGTTCTGAGAGTTGATGTGGGAGTGGTTTCCTGTATTTTGCATTACTCTCATTGGTTGAATAAAGACTCTGTCTGGCTTGTAAGATAGGTCAGCCCTTAGGTGGGTGGAGTAGACAGAACGGAAGTTCTGGGAAGAGAGAAGGAAGTGAGCCAGTCACCATGAGGCTCCCATCTCAGATGGATGCAGGTTAGACCTTTCTGGTAAGTCACCCACCTAGTGGTGACATACAGACTTTTATAATGGGTTAGTTTAGATGTGAGAGCTAGCCAAGAATAGGCTGGAGATAATGGGCCAGACAGAGTTTAAATGAATACTGTTCTCATGTGGTTATTTTGGGCACAAGCAAGCAACCAGCGGCTGAGCGGGCCAGCAGCTGGGGGCTGGGAGTTGGGTGCTGGGAACATACAACCCGCATCCCTCTCCACCTATTTACAACAGAGAGTATAGGTAAAGTTAAATCACTTTAGTAACCTTGCCTTACTTCCTGCAGACAGTCATTAGCTAATTGTTCTTTTATTTATTTTTAAAAGGAAAACATGAATAAGTGCAAGGGTCATTTTTCTATTAGTACTTAGAATGACAAAACACTATTAAATGGATTCTAAGCTTTTTGGTTTGTGGTGAAGGAGGTTAGATTTGGAGAATTTTAATAGTTGAAAAGCACCCATCAATACTTTCATAGTCACTGTACACAACAGGCTGTGGGCTGCATTTCTTAATTACTATTTATTGTACACAACAGAATATGGAATAGAGTACTCTGGAAGAGTGATGTCTGTGGCTCAACTTTAAAACCCACTCTGGGGTTCCAAGTAAAACTTGCTGAACATCAGTGGCAATGGTATTTGCAGACTGTATTGACAGTGTCTGTGTCAGTGTCTGTGTGAGAAGCACAGAGGCTTCTCAAGGATACATGGGGTGGGGAGACAAGAAGAGTGAATCTCAAAGGTAAAGTGTCTTCCAGCTCTGTGGTTCCAAAATCCGGAAAGCCAACTTACTCAAGGATGAGTCAAGCCCCAGAATAGCTCTCAATGATTCAAATCTGTACTGCACCAAAATCTTGCATTGCACTCCATTGTCTATGGTTCTCTGTCCAGACCATCTCCTTGGTTAGGGTGTCCATTCACAGAAACACATCACTAGTTACATCCTCTATTGTGCTACATATATTTGACTGATAGGAAATCAGGGTTAATTTGCTCAGGTAGCTGTAAGAGGTCTTTTTAAACCTATTCTGTCCAGACCTGTACCCGGTAACCTAAAGTCAGAGTATCCTGTCCTTGGTAAGTGTTAGAGGACACTTAATAGAAACAACCTATAACAACTGGATTTTCTGCTTTCCTTGCCAGCAATGTAAATTTAGTCGACACATCCACAACACTAGCAACTAAATCCAGATATTTCTCACAATAATTCACCAAATTTTCTAACTCAGAAAAAATATGGTAGAGCAGGGGTTGCTGGGGTTGGAGGCCAGGACCCTCCATTATGCTAAGCTCATAAACTATCACTGATCTGTACACCATAACTCATAATTCTCTTTTAAAAGTTAGATGCCCTTGTTTCTCATGTACCCTAATCAGGATGAGGGCTGACCTCCTTTGGGAAGTCCTTCCAGCTGTCACTAATCCTTCCATAATGCCTGAAAGTCCATGTTCCCAACAAGCAAAGAATTCCCCCTTTTTAACTGAATGCCTGTGGCAGCTTAAGGACTAAGCAAAGATGAAAGCAATAGTTGAGACTTGTGAAAGATCAACAGCTTTGTAGGAGGGAGTTCAGAATGTCTAGCCCATCAAGTGGTAGGCCATGCAACAGGTCTGATATCTGGTCACTCAGTTGACTACTAATTCTGCTCTGAGCCATTTCTATTCCAGGCACTTATCACCCACAGCTTTCCTTTTCATTATCCCTGCCTTCCTCGGGTACCTTTAAGCAGTATTGCCCTACTAATGTTATAGCATTAATAGTGTTCCAATCATCCATTAGTGACTCCACGGTGGAAAGCATTTTTCTTACTGTCCCCAACTCTGTGGATAGCTTTCCAAATCAATCTCCACACTACTTCTTTTCCCATCATAGTGCTTCTCCAAAAATTACTCACGTGAATTCACCTGTGCCCTACTGCAGTTTCTCAAGACAGGAAACTCACTCTCTCAGAATTCGTCAGAATAGAGATTATGGCTGTCTCGATATCTTCACAACAATATGAATGTCAAATCCTCGGGTACAAGATGCATAGACATATCAAGGCTTTAAAACAGCATTATTGAGGCCCGGGGAGGATGGTGGGCTCAATCAGTGACTTGCTTGTTTTGCAGGCCTGAAACCTGAGTTTGGAGCTCCATTACCCATGGGGAAAAAAAAGCTGTGTGTGGTAGAATGAACCTTCAATCCCAGAACTGGGGAGGTAGAAATGAGTGGATCCCTTGCTAGCCAGCCAAGTTCACAACACTAGTGATGTCCAGGTTCAGTCAGAGACTCTGCCTCCAAAACTAAGGTAAAGAACAGCTGAGACATCCTACAGTGACCAGTGGCCTACACACACACACACACACACACACACACACACACACACACACATACACACACGCATACACACACACATACACACACGCACACACACACACACATACACACACACATACACACACATACGCACACGCATACACACACACATACACACACACACGCACACACACACACACACACGCACGCATACTCCAACATTATTGAATGAGAAACTCCAATAATTGTGAGAAATTGGAAAGACAAACATAATTTATGTAATTTCCTCTGTTTAAGGAGTTTTATACAATGGAAAGAGGACTAAATGAGCAAGAATCATAATAATCATAAATATAATCAATTAAATATATAGCTAGTAGATAGTTGTTAGATACATATGGTTTTATTCACTCATTTTACACAAGAAACCTAATATTTGGCTCTTTAGAGATCATGTCCAGTATGGTCAATAAACTTGTTTTCAGTCAGCTTCATGGTTTGGTCCATGCTCACCATTCTGGTGTGAGGGCTTATGCCTAGTCTTATTGCATCATGTCAGGCTGTGTTTGGTTTGGTGTCCCGGGGAGGCCTGCTCTTCTCTGAAGGGAAACTTAAGAGAAGTGGTTCTTGGAGAGAGGGGATGTGAGCGGAGCTGGGAAGAGAGCCAGGAGAGGAAACTGCAGTCCGGATGTAATATATGAGAGAAAAATAAATACAAAAAAAGAAAAAAATTAACATTTCAAGTCATGTCAAGGATACACAGTAGGGGTTGTGCCTGCAACGTTCTTGTTTTTGTCTACATTCCCAAGAGAAGCTTAATAAAGTTATGTGAATCTTTTGAGCAGGGTCTCACTGTATAGCTCAGGCTAGACTCTAACTCACTGTACAGCTCAGGCTGGCTCTCTGTGTATTGTTTGGGCTAGAATTGAGCTCAGTATGGAGCTCAGGCTGCCTTTGAATTTACGATCCTCCTCTAGCCTTCTAGTCTCCAAGGTAATAGACACGGGCCTACAACTTGTGGAAGCTGATGTCCTTTTACATGTGGGGCTCAGGGATGACACTGAGCTCTGAAGACTTGGGAGGTACAGACTGAGACATCTCTCTGCCCCATGTTCTCTCCTCTTCACCTCTCATTCTTCAAAAGCTAGGAGCTTTGGGAGTATCAAAGGAGATAATAGTGTCAAATTTTTTTCTGTTCCAATTTGTTTCATTTTTCCTGGTGCTGGGCATTAAATACAGGGCACTGCAAGGACTAGCCAGGCACTGGAAGCTATGTACCCCCAACTCCTCTAAATGAAGTACGTTATAGCTATGGAATATTGCCAGAGAAATAGGTCTTTGATACTTCAGTGACTAGAAAACATAGTTCATATTTAAAATCGCATTCCAATGGAATGTTTACCTGAAAGGTGAATACAGACATAGAAATAAAATTTAGCTCCTTTTGTTGAAGATGGGTGTGTCCATTTTTCTACAGATTCTGTTTTTTACTCTCATAGCATCTTTGCAATATCCTGTTCAAAACTCAGCTTCCCATGGCAACATGGCTTGAAAACCATTTATGTTATGTACTCTACACCCTCACAGACAGATGGGCCTGAGTTCCAGAGAATGATACCAATTTGTTTTATGGCATTCTCCTTACACAGAAAGAACTGGGATTAGAAAACACACAACTTACACACAGTACGATAATCTACCGTTTCTATATAGCAGTAATTTCAGTTGAGAAGTACTATGCTGAATAAAGTGCCTGGATACTTTGGAATCATGTACTGTGATGTGAGGGGTACAAGTCTAGACTGTCTGACTTCTGAAATTATGTCCTTCGTGCCATAATGTCTTTTACACAGTAGATGTTAAATGCATGTCAATTCTTTTTCAGTCTTACTGGAAATGAGAAATATTTTAATTCAGGGAAGTAAAAGAACCAGAAAGAGGAAACTAAACACTTGGCCATTGAATCAGAACAGATGGAGAGACAAACATGGAGTTACTATTCCTACTCGTAATTACCTCCCCAATTTTCCACTCTTCTTAGCATTCCCTCCCCCCGAAAATCATCCAGTTGGATCTTCAAGTCAATGTACTAGAGAGTTGGCTCCCTTCCCACCCCAGGACTCCATCCAAACCTACACCCACACAAGCCATGTGTCTACTCCCTCCTGTATCTCATTAATGGCAATGTTGATGATCCAAACAGAATGGGAAAACAGTCTTTAGGAAGAAGACTGTATGCCCGGATCCACTTGCCTGAGGCATAATTTGCCTGTCTGAGGAAATTCACTCTGATGAAAGAGGGAATGCTGCCTCCTATCTTCACAGGAGACAGCCTGTAACAAAGCTGCATTTGAGCTGGACTTTTTCCTCTCCAAAGGACTTTTGCAGATCCTTACCACTTGTGATCCTTAGAAGAATCTTCTAAAGGTGGCAGAGCAGGTTCCTTCAGTATACAATGCATCCTACTATATGTCAGCTTGTGTGTTCTACTGTGGATGAAGCATCTAAATAATGCTTCATCCTCCCATCTCAACCCAAATGTCTCTTCCCCCCCCCCGTAGAATGTAGCCTCGCCCCTTCCTGATTCTCTTTTTGTGTATGTGTGCAATGTCTATGTGTGAACGAGTGTGGAGTTCAGAAATCGCATTAGTTATCTCCCTCAATAACTCACCACCTTATTATTTTGGAATGAAATCTCTCACTGAATCTTGAGCTCTCCCGTTCCACTTGACTGGCTAATCAACAAGTGCCCAGAACCTTGTGTTCTCCACTCCCAGGCCTAGGACTACAGGTGTACCCATTATCACCAACCCCAAGCTTCCTACATGGGTTCTGGGAGTTGAAAACAGGTCCTCATGCTTGCACAGCTCCCCGATTGTATTCTTCATAGAACTTTATCACAGTCCAATCCAATTGCAGATTTATTTATTTGTCGTCTGGATCTTCTATTTGCACTGTAAGCTTTGGGAGATTGAAGATTTCACAGTCTGGTAAAGGGAAACAGACAGGCACACCCAAAAACATAATAAACTAGTCCGGATGCCTTGGCGGGAGTCTGTTTAGAGCAGGGGCCTAACAACAGAAGGAAGAAATTCTCTTCCTATGTGTCAGAACCAGCCTCCCTGTGGGGGTTAATCTGAGCTGATTCATGAAGCTCATATGAAAGCCATGCTCCTGACGAGAAAAAGCACCAGACAGTAGCACGGAAGAATAAAATGACAGACTGTGTTCTGGACTGTAAGTATTTTGGTCATTTCTTGAATGTCTAAGATTAGAGTATGTGAACTGATGAGAGAGAAATTAGAAGAAAACAATTAGTTTGGGCATGGTGTGTGGTTCACACCTGTAATTTCAATATTTCGGGAGCTGAGGCAGGAGGAGCATTGAGAGTTTGAAGCCAGCCAGCGCAAAGTAGTGAGTTCCAGGCTAGCCTGGATTATAGCATGAGACCCTATCTTCAAAAGAACAAAAACAAAACTACAAAAGAGGAACAGGATTCTCAGGAGGACTCTGAGTGTTGTACTATTCAATGTACACCTCACTCTTTGCACAATGATAGGTCACCATGATGGACAATTTTCATTGCAATTACAATAGTCATCAATTACTACTAATACTTTTAACTGAGTATTTTTCCATGTTGTTTTCAAATATTTTATTATAGAAGCATCCATATATGAAAAGTAAGATGAATACTATCATGAGATTAGGTGTAGTCATTATGCAGCTTTGGCAACCATCAATGCATACCAGTTATTTTCATGTTTTGTCTCTACTGGTACTAATTTCGTTGTTGATGACCTTGGGCATCTGTCTTAGGGCCTAATCCATATGACACTGCTGAGCTTCACCACCATCCCTGATGTGGAATGTCCTTCTGTATATGTGTTGCTTTTATTGGTTAATGAATAAAGTCGTTTCGGCCAATGGCTTAGCAGAGTAAAGTCAGGCAGGAAATCCAAACAGAGATATATAGAGAGAATAGGCAGAATCAAAGAGATGCCATGTAGCTGCCAAATGAGACAGAAGCCGGAATCTTACCTGTAGGACACAGCCTCACAGAGATACACAGGTTAATAGAAACGGGATAACGTCTTAATGTTAGAGCTAGTTAAAAATACGCCAGAGTCATTGACCAAGCAGTGTTGTAATTAATATAGTGTAATTAATATAGTTTCTGTGTGATTATTCAGATCTGGGTGGCCAGGAACAAATGAAAACTCTCAGTTTACACATCCCTATTTTCTGTTGATAGTTACAGTAATGTATAGACTGGGTAAGTTAAAAGAGAAGAGGTTCAGTTTGGCTCCTGGTTCTGACCTAAGGCTGAAACTTTATAGCTGGTGACAGTCTTTCTTCTTTGCCCTTGTTAATATACTAATTATGCCGTGCTGGAGATTGAAGTTAGGGCATTGCAAATGACAGACAAGTGCTGTGACTTGAACCATGTACCCAGGTTCATTTGGTTGTCCTTCCTTCCTTCCTTCCTTCCTTCCTTCCTTCCTTCCTTCCTTCAATCTTTTCTTCCTTCCTTACTTCTGTTCTTTCTTTCTTCTTTCCTTACTTTCTTCTCTAAAGAAAAACAATTTGGCAAGGTGGTGGTGGCACATGCCTTTAATCCCAGCACTCAGGAGGCAGGAAGATCTCTGTGAGTTTGAGGTCAGCCTGGTCTGTGGAGTGAATTCCAGGACAGTCAGGGGGATGCAGGGAGAAAGCCTGTCTTGAAAAAAAAAAGCCAAAACCAAAATAGAAAAGCAATTTGTTTCATTCTGAATTGGACTTTCTAAGTGGTCCAGCATTTTTTTTGAACTTGTGATCCTCCTGCCTCAGCCTCCTGGGTCTGCATCACCAGCCTGGGAGATGATGGCCTTCTTGCTAGAAGACTTCCATGATTAGAGTCAAAAAGCTCATATGTGACCTAACAAAACTGGATTTTATAGTAGACTCATTAATCCAGGAATGAATTAATCCATGCAAGCAGTAGAGTCCTAGGCAAAACTGAATTTTATAGTAGACTCATTAATCCAGAAATGAGTTCAAGAAAGCAGTAGAGTCTTGAGTGTCTCTTAAACGGACTGCCTTGTCTTACCTCCACTATCAAACAATAGACATTAAATTTCAACATGTTTCTGATGGGACTGCATTCCACATCATCTGTGACAACTACATTGCACTAAGGAAAGCTGTCCTCCCAAACTTAGTGAAATAAAACAAAGCTTTGATCATAGCCCATTATCCAGGGAGCCAAGAATTGGGTCGCTTTGATTCTTACAGCACCATCTAAGGACCACTCTGCAGTGCTCTGCTGATAGGAGGTTGGCCTGGAGACCAGAAGAATTTCATCCTCCATGAGGTAGCTTGATGGAAATGGAATATCTGAATGGAGGACTTTGGCATGGTAGTCTCTACGTTGACTTTTTACAGTCATGACCTGTTCTGTCCTTGTTTTAAAAGACACGCAAACGGCCATTCTGCTACATTGATTGTGAGTTATCTGCATTCTTAGACTTTTAACATTAAACGTCTGCCTCTTCCATATTGTCCCCAGCTCTATGGATTGTTCACAACTGAATAATGTGTGTTGCCTTTCCATCTGAAAACCTTTTTGCATATGGACTCACTTAGTCATCACTCCACACTTACAAGACAAGCATTTTAATCAACATTTTAAAAATGAGGGAACAGAACCGAGGTCCATACCTATTATCTTGGTGCTTGGAAGGATGAAGCAGGAGGATCAGGAATTCAAAGCCAACCTTGGCTACCTTCTGATTTCATGGCCAGCCTTGGCTACATGAGATGTGATTTTATACTTTTTTTTCCTTTTTTTCAAGTTACAAAACTAATAAGTGTTTCAGTTCAGCACTGATGTTTAATTTACAACCTATCCCTTTCCATGTTGCAGTTTTATAATGGGAGTTCCTGGGGGATTATAAATAGTGAAGTATACAGTCATTGCCTACTGGAGAGAATTTCCTCGCTGTAATATAGAAGGCATATTGGAGTGAGAATGGAGACAACCCACTCCAAGGATGTAATTAGTCTAGGTAAGTCCCTCTCAAATTTTAATGTGCAGATGAATCACCTAGAGATCTTGTTAAAGTGCAGATTGTGATTCAGCAGGTCTGGAATGAAACTCAAGATTCTTTCTCTAACAAGCTGCTGCTTGGCTGAATGCCACAGTCTGCATAGCATGGGTGTTAAGGGGGAGGATGATGGAAAAGCAGAGTAAAAAGACAGGAATGGTTTGTCAAGATGTACCACTCCCATTTCCAATGGCTTTATAGGGAGAGCTACCTTTCAAATAACTGCATGCCTAGCTAACAACTGTGAGCATTCATCTGACTGAATTAAGAGATACCTAGAGGTTAATAAAGCACAGTGTCTGTTGGAGTGATCTCTGGGGAGGATTAACTAAGAGGGGAAGAGCTGCGCTGAGTGGGAGCACCGCCTTCCTATGAGCCTGGTACTCAGATGAAAAAAAAGGGGGCCGGGGTAGGAGAAGGCTAAGGTTGGTTAGGCAGTCTCTCTGCTTCCTGGTCACCAGGAACTGGAGAAGTTCCTGAACCACACAATCTCACCTCTTTATCTGCTCCATATGGGGCAACGTGACTAGAGACCTTGATCTAAACCTTGATCTAAAACAAATCCTTCCCTCAAGTATGTAACAACAGAGATGCACACAAACATAACCAAGGACAACTAAACTAGGACCAGAACACATACCTGCTGACTTCTCAGCCAACTCATGGGCTACTAAAGGGAAATCCTAAAGTGTAGTCACAAAGTATGGATTTACTAGTTGAACCCACCAATAAACATCTTGTACCACACGTTTCAACTTCCATTTATTGTGTTTGAAATTTATTGTCCTTATCTATTTTTAAATTCTCTCTCTCTCTCTCTCTCTCTCTCTCCCTCCCTCTCTCTCCCATCATCACCTGAAGCCATTCCTCCATCAAGAAGTTGATCATATCACTAAAAATCACACTTTATTATATAAAGTTAAGTAAAGCAGAATTTTCAGGTGTTAACAGGAAAGTAGGCCCTACACCCTACATGGGCAGCACACTAGAGCGGACCTTGATGCAAGTGAGCCAGCCCTCTGTGCATGAGAGCAGGAGAGCTGGCCCCATCTCCCACACTCCCTGTACAGTAGTAATCAGGAGAGAGGGCCCTACACCTTGCTTGGGCAAAACAGCAGAGCTGGCCCTGGTGATGTGAGTATGGGGGATCTTGACCTGAGGATCTGAGAGCAGGAGAACTGGTCCTGCTTTTTGCTATAGGTGGCATTGGATGAGCTGGCCAAGGCAGTGCTGGAGAACTTGCTGGGGAAGTGGCAAGGAGGGAAAGCTAGCAGGAAGACCAACCCAGCTACTATCCAGGTCCAGAACCAGGCCTGTGAGTTGGCCCACTTCAATATCCACCAAATCTATGAAATGTTGAAGCATGTGAAGGGGACGAACCTACAGATCCAAAACAGCAGAATCTTGATGACAACAGCAGGCTATCCTAGAGGAGCCCCAGTGAGAGCCCGTTTTTGGTGGTGTAACAGAAACAAGAGACCTTGAGCCAGACCAATCACTCATGGCAAGGGATACCTGTAAATAAAGATGAACAGACTAAAGGGTAGACTGTGTGACTCACAGGGCCACACTACAGCTTCCATGACAAGATTCTTTCCTTTTTTGTTTTTGTTTTGTTTCTTTGTTTGGTTTTGGTGTTTCTTTTAAAATTGTTTTTGATTTTTGGGGTGAGGAGCTGTAAGGGCAGATTCGAGAAGACAGGGAGATCAGTGAGATTGGGATGCATGATGTGAAACCCACAAAAAATAAATAAGTGTCCACGCCTTTAATCCCAGCACTTGGGAGGCAGAGCCCAAAGGATCTCTCAGTTCAAGGCCAGCCTGTTCTATAGAGTGAGATCTAGGACCACCAGAGCTACACAGAGAAGCCCTATCTTGGAAAACAAAACCAAAAAATATGAGAATATCCCAGCCTGATAGAGAGTAATGGCCAGCCTGTGCTACAGGAAGCCTCTCAAATTTAAAAAAAGATACATTCTTGATAAACTTTACAGTAGAGTTTTCAAATATTGCTTGTTTTACTTGCAACATTTACTTAAACATTATATATAATTATGATTATGTATATAGTATTTTACATGATAAGTACTTTATTGATTGCTGAAATACTCTAATACAACTCCAGACAACGTGCCATTGCTAGATATATATTCATAAGAAATTGTAGTTTTCTTTTTATTATAAACACAAATGGCCGTGAAGCTCACACAGCCTTGGAGGCAGGAGAGGAGGTCTGGCTTTACTTAGTTCCACCACTTGCTAGCTACATACTCGTGGATATGTTGTTAAACTCCTTGGCTTCAGACTTCTTTCCAAAACAACAACAGAAAAACCAATGAGACTTTATTACTTTTCAACATTAAAATTCTCTGAAGAGTCCTTTTCTTCTAAGGATATATGCATTTTAAAAGAGAACAAATGTTTCATATCCCCTTGATACCTGGGAAGGGAAAGTAGCTGGGGGCAGCATTAGTTAGAGCTGAAGGGACAGAATATTCTTTAGGGGGGGTCTCAGAATTATCCCCTTCTTTTGAGCAGCTGCCAAACTATATTTACTGACGGCTGTTCTTGAGGACAGCTGTCAAGCGTGGCTCTGAGAAAGGCTAGTTAATTCCTCTAGTTGACCGTTAGCTTTCAAAAGAAAGTCTTTAAACGGCCCAAAATCATCTGTCTGAATTAAACTGGGAAACAGCCCCCAGGAGAAACTACTCTCCAGCTTCCTTCCAATGCCCATTTTGAAAATATTCAAATGCATTTAACGGCAAAATGCTGGTTCGATTTTCTGTAAAAGCGGTTCAAGCTAAGTTAGGAACAGGCTAGTTTGGGGAAGTTGAGTGCTGCCCTCTGCTGGTCTCCGTTGAGGAGAGCAGCTTTTCAGACACAAAAACAAAACCCCCATACAGCAAGGGCCTCAGAGGTACATGCCAGAACCAACATATTTTACCCACAAAAACTGCTTACTTTTTAACGACTTAAGTAAAATATGATTCTTTCAGAAATGTGTAAAATGTGTAAAAAGGAAATATGGGAAAGTACAAATTTCCGAACACTCCTAAGTTTAATGCCTTGGTGCAATTTTTTTCTTTCCTCCTTCAACCTCTTTTTTTTTTTTCTTTTTTGGTCCTGTGTTGCTTGTTTACTTTGTGTTAGATCTTGATAGATAGATGAGACTGGCACTGAAGTCTTTTTTTCCCCCTGCCTCAGCTTCAGAGTACCAGAATAACTGGGATACATCACCACTCCCAGCACCCAATCTGTATGTGTTTATTAATGTATTGGATTAAGACAGGTTGTCCTGTATCCAAGGTTGGCTTAGAACTTCCTTCTTAGCCTTGAAGTTCTGACCCTTCTGTTTTAACCTCGAAAGTGCTGGGATTTCAGATGTGTGACACCATGTCTATTTCACCCAGGGCTTCGTGCATTCAACCAACATAACTCTATTTCCAATCCCCAAACTTTGACTGTTCTTCTCATTTTGAGGTGCTGGGCACCAAATCCAGTGCCACAGCATGCTGGATGGCCCGCTACCACTGAGATCCAGCCCCTGCCACTTGATTAGATTCTGTGATATTTTTGTTCCAAACACAATTTTTATGACTCTTAGTTCCATTTAACACACACTTATTAAGAACTTTCAGGGAGGGGAGTAGAGAAAAATGCAGAACTCAATAAAAGTCAATAATAAAAAACCTATCTAAATTAAAAGAATTTCATTAGGCAATGGGGATGAAGGGCTTATTACTAGACCACTTAGCCTAGTATGCCCTGGCCCCTGTGTTAGATATCCAACACTGCACAACTGAAGTCAAACAAGAAAAGGAAGCAGTCCAATGTTTTCAGCACTTCACTGATAAGCCTGCCTGTTTTTCTAGGTTCTAATTCAAAAAGCATAACTCTGCTTACTGAGCATATCTCATAGCTGTAAGCACTCAAGAAACTGAGGCAGGAGAATTGCCCAAAGTGCCTGTTCTACATATCAAGTTTGAGGCCAGTTAGCCAGACACAGGGAAAATCTGCATCAAAACAAAACAAAAAAAAGAAAAGGAAAATGAAAAAAAAACAACAACCCAAAACCTAAAAGAAAACCCCAAAACAAAGCAAAATCACTATGAATGTAGAAATGATAGGAAGAGGGCTCGAGACATTAGTTTCCCTCCTCCTGTAGCTCTAGCCTCAGGGAATGCAAAACTTCCCTGGACACTGTGGGCACCCGCACACCCATTCACATATCTACATATCTACATGCAGACACATGCAATCACTGACTTTGAAATACAATTCCTTTTTCTTAAGAAGGAAAACGATGGAGAGAGGGGGGGAGATAGAGCCCTATGCAGATACTATAAATTCACCCATCTCAGGCAGGAATCTCAGTTGCTACTCAGAATCACTATGGCATAGCACCTGACAAATTAGGGCATATCAGGGATTGCAGCAAGGTTTGTTAGAATATGAGTTTCTGGGACCTGTAACTGGAGTTTCTTATTCAAGTGATGTGAAATGAAGCTTGATAATATGAAAGTTCCTAGCTGATGCTTAGAAAATTAGGGCCAAATGAGACACGCATGGAGTTGGTCACGTCCTACCAAATGCCAGAGTGCTTGGCTCTTCGATGTGTCCAAAATTATGACTTGTATTCCCTTGCTTTTTGTTATTCTGTGTTATTCAAGGCAGAAAAAGGGAGACTTGTGAGTGACATGGCTAAGGCTTATCAATCATTGGAAGTAAGACACTGAGAGCAATGTTCAATGTTTCCCTCCTGTATTCTCAATCCATGAAAAGATACCCTTTTTGAAAGCAGAGTAGTCTGTTAAATAGCTCAGTCTTTCAGTGAGGCAATTTATGAAAATATGTAGCATTCTAAGCCATCTTCTAGAAAATTACTATATGGAATGAATTAAACATATATTGCAAATGTATGACACATGGAACTTCTCCATAAGCATAAGTTAGCAAAATCATACTGGAAACAGCTTAACAGTCCAGCAATGGGAAATTGCATACATGTGCTGGAGAGCTTGGTTGCGGAAGAAGCCTCAGTGACAGGGAAAGAAATAGAAAAGTAAAGACAGCAAGTGGTGGGTACGGTCTCCTGTCCTTCCTTACTGCTCCCACATTCCCCAAGGCCACAATTGTTCACAAGTTGTGCACCATACACAGGAGTGGCATTGGGAAAAGATTCCAAACTGGTGGCAACCTATTGCTTACATGGTCCTGTCACTTGGACTTTCATGATCTCCCACCCCAGGAATAGATTGTATCTCTGGGAAAGAGACACTCTACATTGTGGATCAAAGTACTCCAGGTATGAAAATGTAAGAAGACATTATGATAGATAACTGGGAGGGCTGTACAGTTTGCAGATAACAACTATGGCCTTACTAAGTGCAATGTGGCTGATGGCTGCCGTATTGCTGGATCGTGGAGATAACTATGACACGTTTAATGCAAAGTCCCTATTACCGCTAGATTTGCATAAATGTTAAATCTTTCTATCTCTGAACTATGGCATAAATATCAAACACTGTAATTTTTTGGAACAGCTTAAACGTTTTAGTTTTGGAAGTCAGAATGTTAAAGGAAGGGAAAACCGTTAGAGATATATTTTGTCAACTTCAGGCTCCAATGAAGCGGTTGGATCTCATGCTGCTGGCCACAGGAACCAGCCACAACTCTTCTATTTGTGAGACAGAAATTGACCACCAAGAATGCTTTACCTGCATCTCAGAGATCTTGTCTCAATCCTAGTGTCATGTATTGATGCTTTCTGGGTGTGATTTTCAAGATGAGAGAGGCTGGGGTTTTCACTCAGTCAGTAAAATGCTTTCCTAACAAGCATGGAGCCTTGGGTTTAATCCCCAGTATTGCATAAAATGGCTATGGTCTACAAGTAGTACCTGTAACCACAGCATGACACTAAAAAGTAGTGGCAGGAGGATCAGAAGTTCAAGGTTATCTGTGGACATAGAGAAAACTGGTAGCCTGATTAGGTTATGGGAGACCTGTCTCCACACAAAATAACAACAAAAAGAGAGATAGGGAGAGACAAATACTAAAATTTTAACATTTTTAAAGGTGTAA
>JAQHUG010000639.1:375274-399175 GCA_028555095.1 Dicrostonyx torquatus
GGTGGGGGTGGCTAGATCAGAAGCCCTCTCCAAGGGCTTACCTCAGTCAAAAGGGCCGACTTCTCCTCCGGTCACAAGACAGATTTTTAAGAACTATTTTGTTTAGTTAGGCACAGTTGCATACACTTGTAATTGCAGCACATTTGAGGTGGGGGCAGAAAGAGCTACAGTTCAAATCTAGCTATGTCGCAACTTTTGAGAACAGCCTGGGATATATGATGTGCAGTTTTAAAACAACTTATGAAAACTTGTTTTACTACTATATTTCCAATCCCTAATAGCAAATCACCTGGAGTACAAGTTAGTAGCTATTTATAATTAACAGAGATGAGAACTCTTTTTAGACCCTAGGTCAATTAGAGTAGTGTGGCTTCAAAACATCCTTGGAATGAGGAGACCTGGATTAGATTTATCATTCTACGACTACCCCCTTTAACACACACGCATGTACACATACACACACAGACACAGGCACACAGATCATATTTGCTCTACCTCTAACTTCTCTTATACCCATTCACTTCGCCCAACTTAAAATTTAAAAATTAGCCCACTGCTGTGTGATGAAGGCACATGCCTTTAGTCCTAGCCCTCAGGAAACAGAAACAGGTGGATCTCTGTGAGTTCAAGGCCAGCCTGGTGTAAAGAGTGAGTTCCAGGACAGCCAGACCTACAGAAAGAAACGCTATCTTGGGGAGAAAAAAAAAGCCCATCAGTGTACTTGTTTGTGCTGACAATATACTCATGAGTCTGTGACCTTCCACTGGAACATGTCCAACATACCAGTGTTCACCCTTAAAGAAAACTGGCTCTTCTTTCCCCAGAAGATAACTGACAGTAGCTCATCACCTAGGGTTCAAAGCTCAGGAGTCCTTCAACTCTTCCACGCTGGAATGCTGACTGGCTTTAAGTCTTGTGCAGGCATCAACGGCTGCTGTGAGTACACGAGGGCAAGAATCCTGTCATATCCAGAAGACACTGTTGCAAGCTGATATCCCTGACCTCTCACTTTAACAACTGTTGTGGCCCCTGTCCTAAGATGTCCCTCCAGTCTTGGAGGATTGGGTATGCTAGTATTTACTGTCAGCTTGACACAACATAGAATCACCTCGGAAGATAGAACCTCAATTGTTGTGTAAAACAGTCTTCACTGAGGATTGATGTGGGAGGGTGCAGTCCATTGTGAGGAGCCCCCTCTTTAAGTTGATGACACTGGACTGTATCAGAAAGCTAGCAAACTGGGAGTCAGCTAGAGAGCCATTAAGGAGCATTCCTCCAGTGTTTTCTGCCATATTTCCTATTTGAATTCCAGCCTGACTTCCTCCAATGGATTTTAACCTGGAAGTATATGCTTAAGAATCCTTTCCTTCCCCAAACTCCTATTCATTATATTTTGTCACAACAGAAAGCAAATTAGAGATGCAATATAGATGTTGCACTTATGGCTGGATTGCTAAGATCGTTATATATTTATTTTTGATAGCTCTCTTATGGTCCAGTTGTGGGAACCCAAAAACGTGAGCCTATTCCATCTTGTCTAAATGTTAGAGAATTTTAACTTAGTTTCTCAAAGTTGTTGACAACAGGAGGCTGCAAGATATCCAGACCTAGGGTGTAGTTACTTGGTGTTTTCAACATCAAGCTGGTCCATAGAGGGAGATCTTCTCCACCCTCACCAAAGATCAGAGAATTCAAGCATGCTTCTCTCCTTCTTTTGAAATAGGAGGTTTGACTTAGGGAGTGGCTGCCTGCAGGACACTTGGTCTAGGGTGTGTTCATTGCCCAAACATCAAATTCTTTTCTCAGGAATTAATGGCTTGATGTCGCAAGAATTGAAACAAGTAACTGTAGTTCTTTGTGTCATGTTAAGGCAGTCTTTTTGCCTTCTCCCCCTCTTTTGTATTGGATTATAAAATTATATGAAAAATAAACACAGGGGAACTCAGAACTTGGAACTGAGAATTTAACATTCAGTATTCACTGAGTTGCCCTCCCAGTACTATCAGGTGTCTCTGTATTTCTTTATTTCTGTTCCTTATACTTAACATTTTTTTCTTCCTGTTTTCTTTTTTGGTTTTTCGAGACAGGATTCCTCTGCAGCTTTGGGGACTCTTCTGGAACTAGCTCTATAGACCAGGCTGGCCTCAAACTCAGAGATCCACCTGCCTCTGCCTCCTGAGCGCTGGGATTAAAGGTGTGAATCGCCACCACCTGGCTATACCTAACATTTCTAATCCTCACACTCCTACCCTGGAATGTATGAACTTGCTGTGGCTAGGATCACGGCAGAAGTTGTAATGGTCTGTCCTGTCCCTTTAAGAGGCAAGCCCTGCACACTCCCTCTCTCCCTTTCCCTTACATAAGCCACTAAACAAATATCCAACCTCACTCTTTATGGCATACCTATCTGTCTTTGTCTCTCACCTGCCATAGCACCTTATGCTGACCTCCCAAGGTCTCTCACACACCATGTGGCTCCCTGACTGGGATGTGCTGCACCTTGTGGCCCATTGCCTGTTGCCATCACTCAGGAATGGCACTGTTTTATTTCTATTACAGTAGTCATCCCAAAAAAGTGGCTCCCAACTTCCAGTGAGTTCTTTTAATTTATTCATTGATCATTAGGTCCTTCATGAATATTAATATTGTCAGGAATATCTTAGTAAAACAGCTTTTGTTTCTTTGGCCGTTTTCACCAAGTGTCAAAGTTTCAATGAGTTACACAGAGTAAGAACATTTTTCAATTCTTAGAAATATACTGGTAAGTGAGGTTTGACAATTATAACACAAGAATCACTTCAGTGCAATACCCTCACTACAGCCTTTTAGCATGGCACAGAATTATTTTAAGATTCTAATAGAAATAAAATTGTGCCCTTTCTATTACATGGGTTGATATTACAATTGCAATATGTGGGTATGTGTAAATATTTTTGCATTTTATGCTTTTTCAAATTTCTGCAATGACCATGTATTAATTTTGCACCAGAATAAATACTCTTGTGCTGGAGATGCAGCTTACTTGGTAAAGTACTAAGCTAGCATGCACAAAACACTAAGCTTGGTTGCCAGCGTCACATAAAACAGGGTTTATAGCACACACCCATAACTCCAGCATTTGGAAGATGTTACTAGGCAGACCAAAAGTTCAAAGTTATCCTGGGCTACATGGCAAGCAGGAGACCAGTCTGGAATACCTGAGATCCTGTCTCAAAAAAATAAAAATACTTAAAACTCTTTCACAATAAAAACAATTCAATATAATTTTTGAAAAAGAGGACATGCTCCCTCAAAATTATTTGTCATATGAATGGTATTAGCGCAGGGCATGGTGGTGCATTCCTTTTACCTAGGAGGCAGAGGCAAAAGGATTGGCACAAATTTGAGGCCAACCTGATTTCTGCACATTATCTTTCTCTGTAATAAGAACTAGGTCTTTGTAATAAACTTAGAACCAATGATTTAGACATCAAATGAACACTCTTGTTTAAGCACAATATTATAAATAATTATGGGTCATTACTGTGAATCTATGAAATAGTGCCAAAGTATAGTGTTCATTTTCTTTTGTCTCCACTCTGCATTTAATTGTGCATATGGAAGTAACTACTAAATGTGAGGACCAGAGTTGTGACATTATTTTTTAAAGTACTATTTCCTCATTTAATTTTTGGGTCACTGGTAAAAAATACCCAGATAAAAGCAACTTAGGGAAGAAAAAAATGTATTTTATCTCAGGGTTTGAGATCATAGACAGGCATGGTGACGGAATCACACATAGCAATAGGAACTTGAAGCAGCTATGGTTGCTTGTGTTCAGCTCATTTTCTAATTTCCACACAGTAAAATCACAGCCCAGGGAATGGTCTTCCAGTCACAGTGGGCAGGTCTTCCTACCTCAATTAACATAAACATGAGATTCCCACAAGCCCTCTTTCAGGTGATACAAGACTGCATCAAGATGACAAATGAGATTAACAATCACACCAGCCTCATACAGAAATACCACATAATTACAGTACCACTTTACAAAATATTTAACTATAAGCTTAGCTGGACATGGGGGCTGAGGTCCAAGTCACACTTTGATGACTCATCGTGTCAGGACCATTATTATTTTGGACTCCAAGTACCACATTTATATTTAAATGTTATTTGAGCTGGTGAGATAGCAGAGAACTAGATCATTGCCTACTGTGCTTAAGGCCCTAGGTTCTTTTCTTTAATTACATTTTTAGTTGTATATGCATAAATAAATAAATAAACGAACAAAATGCTCACACGCTTTTATTATTTTTCATGTGTTTACAAAGATGATAAATTTAGAATTCTGACAAAAGTAAGTTTCCTTTTATTTGACAGTATAAGTTTTTACAAAATGTAAAGGTATAAAAGTCTACTATTTTAATAATAATATAGCTAAAGTCATTCATAGGAACTGACTTTTGTGGATGGAGCTTTCTTACCAATTATATAGGTTCCAGAGCTTAAGGACTACAGTAAATAACACTTTTCTCTAATGTGAAAAAAAATGTATTTCTAAAAATAGCCGTTTTCCTAAAATAACCCCACTTAAGCCAGCTCCCTTCTTGCTCATCTCCTTGTTCTTTTATGCAAGCAGTGCTAAACAATTTTTCTTCCAACTGTTTAATATCAAACCAATCCTGACATCAAAACCTACCTAAGAAAGTACTTTAATAACAACAGTCCTAAGTCCAAGATTCTAAGAATCTCCTAAGTCTGGTTCAGTGCTATTAGCAGAAATCCTTGATAGAAAATGACACTTCATTCTTCAGGTCTTCTCAGTCTAGGATTCATATTGTTCATTCTGGCACCTCTCAAATTCCTCAGTATGGTGAATCTAGAGTGGAGTCACAGATTAGTCTGTGAAAGAGACAAAAAGATTTAAGTATGGGAGTTTAGAAGTTTAACAAAATACTCTCGAATTTGGTTATTAAAAAAAGAGAAGGGAGCCAGTTGTGGTGGCACACAACTGTAATTCCAGCCCCTGGGAGGTAGAGGCAGGAAGGCCAGGAATTCAAGGTCATCCTCAAATACAATAATACTGAGTTAGAAGTCAGCCTGGCTACCTGTGACCTTGAGTCAAAAATCCAAAGGCAGACAGACAGACAGACACATACACAGAAAGAGAAAGAGAGAGCAAATTAGGCAGTCAGACCTGTTGGTACATGATGCCTATAGCTCTATAGTTTATTTCCCCATCTTTCAGACACACCCTTTCCAACATCATCTCAAAACTTAGGTCACAAAGAGGCTGAGTACTGCTCTGAGCTAGAAGTCATTTGTATGTTTTCTGTTTTCCAATTATGAATCACACAAATAGACACTCTTTTCCTTTTCTTTCACACACACTGGTGGAGCAGGAGGACAGACAGACAAGACATAAATACACATAAAAATGAATAATCATGGTATGGTTGGTTCATTATCCTAACTTTTCTTTCTTTCACAAAGGTAGAAGACAGGAAAAGATTTGTTATGTAATAAAAGATTCACATTTTTCTTATATGTAAAAGATAACATTATATATTTCAACTTGACCTAAAATAAACATGGCTTCCTTAACATCTAGTGAGCAATCAATTGTGTAATTCCACTATAAGTACCCGATTAGTTCATGCTCCGATATTGAAGTTCAGTCTCACTCCTTTTGGATGACGTGAAACAGTCCTAAATGAGATGTATCTACCATTCAGGAATTCAGTATGAATTTCAGGTCTCCATAAACTGCCAATTAAAACATAATAATTAATAAGTAGATAGAGTGGCCACTAATCAGATGAGCAATTTGAGGCCTTCAACTTAAGTGTCTGAAGGTCTCATTTCTAAAGGTCTAATATAAGAAAGTATGTGCTTTACCACTGAACTATACTCCCAAACCTAATTTCCTTCACATCTTTATGTAGCACAAATTCTAACTGGTCTTAATAATAAAAACACACAGAGTCAACTATCAGGGTGAAAGCTGAAGGATCAGAGAGGCAGAGTTCCCAGCTACTTACCTCTGCCAATGCTCAGACAAAAGGGGCAGACTACTTCCTCAGACTGCATCCTCAGACTGACTGCTGCCTCAGATTGCACTAAGCTCCTGTCTCCTCCCATCTTATATTCCTCTCTCAGCCATATCACTACTGTCTCCACCTCCTGGTGCTGGGATTAAAGGCATGGGATTCTAGAGTGCTGGGAACACCTCTGTGTGAGCTGTTTCTTTTTAAAACAGATTCAATATCGTGTAGCCCAAGGTAGCCTTGAGCTCACCGAGATAAATCTGCCTCTGTTTACGGAGTCCTGGGATTAAAGATGTGTGCCACCACTGCCTGGCCTCTATGATTAACTAGAGGCTTAGCTCTGCACTCTGATCTTCAGGCAAGCTTTATTTGTTAGATCACAAACAAAATATCAGTACCCCTTTACTAAAATGAGTTTTCACTTGCTAGATAGGAACGCAGTTTTACTCTACTTTAAATATAGTATATTTGGAACAAAAGCAATTGCAGCTTTCGTAGGAAGAAAATGGATTTGTGATTGCCTTGGACTAGGATGAGGAAAACATCAGGAGGGAACGGTCCAAATGAAGAGTCACTTATAAAGTATGAAGTTTTGGGGGATGACAGTGAAAACGTTCTAAAATCAGACTATGGTAAAGACTTTTCTCTTGTTATAAATATTGTTCCTATTAGGTTTTGAGTGGACCAAAACTGCTTTTGGGGAAAAATGAGAGTTCAGTAAATAATGAGATATATAATAGCTTGTTTCCTTCCTTTCCTTTCCTTTCTTCTTTCCTTCCTTCCTTGCCTGCCATTCCTCCTTTTGCAGCATTAGGCATCAAACTAAGGACTATATATAAATACAGGCAAACACTCGACCAAATTCTTTAATGTTAAGTTTCCTTGTAAAATTATTGTTGCCGGGCGATGGTGGCACACGCCTTTAATCCCAGCACTCGGGAGGCAGAGACAGGAGGATCTTTGTGAGTTCAAGGCCAGCCTGGTCTACAAGAGCTAGTTCCAGGACAGGCTCCAAAGCTACAGAGAAACCCTGTCTCGAAAAACCGAAAAAAAAATATTGTTGCATTTTCTCTGGCCTTTTCTTTTTTCTTAATTTTTCCCTTTAACAGCATGTACTTGGTTTAGAGTAATGAAATCTAAGAAAAGGTGAAAGGCGAAAGTCGGAATGACTGACAGTGAGAAGGATGTGATTTGGTGAAAACGTGTATGCACATTGTGTTAAAAGATAGAACTGGTATCTTAAAAGAGGGCAAGTTGGGTAGTTCAGATGTTTTTGTTTGCAGAATGGACTCTAGCTGACAAGCAGCCAGAAACTAGACTCTGCCAACCACTAGAATGATTTTGATAATAGGTACCTCCCTAGAAACTTCTAATAAGAGGGCACCCCGGACAGCACCATGATTTCAGGCATGTGAGTCTCTAGCAGACAAGCAAACCTGGGTATCTGAGCTGCCAAACTGGGAGATGATGGATGGGTTCTGTTCTTCACTGTGCGCAGTAAAGGTGGATGCCAGGCAGGCCCATTGTGGGCAAGTTCCCACGTGTATGGGGTGGTGGTGGTAAAAGGGCTACTGATCTTTTGAATGACTTTTTGGATTCCTCCAGCTTTCAAATCTGTTTGTTGAGCTATTATTTTAGCTAAAGCTCTTAGAGAAACTTTCAGTCTGTGACTCATTCACTTCAGCTGACCCTGAGCATACTTTACTGATTATTTTACTAAATTCTCCACCTAGAAGCACTTGGCAGGGTTTTTCTTTTGTTTCGTTTTTTAACATATGATATATGATCTCTGATCTCAATCATATGATACATGTCTTATAATGTGCTGGGCTTCAAAGCAGTAGTTCTGAGAATGTCCTCTCGGAGGCCAAGAACATTGGAACAGAGTTCTGTTTCCTGGTTTCTTATTACCTCTTAGCCTTGCCTGGAAGTTCAGCAGGAGGGAGTGGCTGAGACAGAGAGGAGGTGCCTAGATGCCTCCTATTAGGTAACCTACTGGACTGACCAGCATATTTCCCTACTTATACCTCACACCAGTTTCTCTTCAAAGTTCTTAAAAATATCCCCCAGAGTAGCATCTTGACAGTCCTCTGTCCCTGGAGACCCACTCTTCCTCTATAAGGAACTATTCATAAAATAAAAGAAATATTCTAAGCTGGCTCTAACAAAATACTTCTTCCTAAAACTCGCCTTCTGTGACCCATGAACTTCACTCTTCAAATTTTGAGACACAAATTAGAAAGCCATTGGCTTTGGTGGCTTTTGAGTTTTCCATGACACTAGGCCTCCAAGGCTAAGCTCATCAAGAACTAAGAAAGGCTCCATACTCTCAAAGATACCCCACTATTTCCTACACCAATTACTTGTTCAAGTAAGAAACCTCTTTACACTTTCTTTTTTAACCTGGTTGTACTTATCCTTTTCTGACTCATCAAGATTGAATCTACTGCCTATAGCCATAGTCAATTTTTAAGCAACAAAAGAAAGTGAATATTCTAGTGTTGCAAGAATTAGACCTCCTCTGTACTTGTAATTATTAAAAGGCAATATTTTTAGAACCAGAAGGTTTTATTCTGAGAAAGGGTTTCTCTTATGTTGCTCTGGCTGTCCTAGAACTCACTCTGTAGACCAGGCTGGCATTGAACTCACAGAGATCCATCTGCCTCTGCCTCCTGAGTTCTGGGATTAAGGGTGTGCATCATCACTGCTTAGTCCCATAGGTTTTATAGACACAAACTATTTGAGTGTACCTTTGTACTTTTATTAGTTGTAGGATTTAGAGAAGTTAAAAAACAAAAACAAAGCAAAACAAAAAACACCTTCCTTTGCTAGAGTGGCACTCCATGGCAGAGTTGTAAATATTTCTGTATGTGCACATGATCCTAGGTTTGATCTCTAATAGTGCCAGAAAAAAAAAACCACCTCTTCTTCAGTTTCAATGTATCATTCTGTAATATGGAAATGCTAATACCTTACCACAAGGAATTGCAGAGCTAAATTAAATTATGAATATAAAAGTGTTCACTTACAGCTTTCAATTATTTCATAAGTTCCTTTGATTATGCCCATTTCAATGGTAGTACAGCAACATTTTTGCCTTCCCATTTGCACAAACTCTCCTAGTATCATTGAATGAGTTTTAGACAGTCACTCCCAAAATCCACTGCAAGAAGCTATCTCTTAAATTCCACTGTAAGACGCCAAATTATACTATCCATAATTAGGGTTTTTCCTGTAACCATTATGCTGAGCCAATCCTTTTGGAAAACATATGACACGTGTGAAGCTGTGAAAACCAAATGAAAAACAATCAAAGTCTCCCTGTTATGAGAAAAATGTGTACATCTTCAAGAGTAATCTCCATTTAGAAGGGTTTCCCCTTCTTGCCCTACAAAGAGAATAAGTAATAAATGTAGATCTCATTTTCCGTTCTTTTCCTGACCCATCTCCCTGAACAGGCCTTTCCCCATATCTGTTTACTTCAAGGAAAATGATATTTAAGTACAAAATCTAACAGACTATGTTCAAGTCTGCTCTTAGGTAAGGACACTCATTACCTACCACTTGTACAGCACGTAGTCATGTTAAGAAACTTTTGTTTTTCTTATGCTTGCATTTCAACATTTTTTTTACAGGGATCCATATCAAATAATATCAAAGAAAGGGTAAAGGAAGATAGAATTCTTGCCTCCCTGATACCAAGTCTTGCTACTAGTGCTGCTAAAATGGAATGCTGAAATTCATCTAGCTTGTCTCCAATCTTAAAGTTGAAATGAAGACAAAAATCTAAACAGTTCTGATTTCTCTAGTGACAATGCCTGTATAGAAAAACAGCCAGTTTAGATTTAAAATTATGATATTGAAGATATAACATCAGAATATGATATATAAAAGTCTTAGAAGTAAAAACAAATTCAGGCCAGGCAGTCATGATAAAGAGTTTTCTTATTCTGACTAGGATTATTTACACAAATTGATTGTTTTCAAAGTCAGATTGTAAGGCTCTGGGCTGGATGATAACATAACATTGCACATAACTTCAATGCCAGTTTTCGTATTTTCCCCTTAAGAATCATACAAAGTCTGTCTAAAGTTACCTGTCAGAGCTTTTGTCACTTTCAACAGAGTTCCTATTGCCTTCTTCTACCATCTATATGGAAAAAAGTTGAAACAAATTATTGAAATGACACCTTTACTCAGTACAAGGTGTTTTGTTTTTTAATCTAAATTGCAACTTTCAGCATTTAAATGACAATATTGCCTTTGCTTGGTTTTTAATCTCTGGCCTTGGTCATCTTGTAAAGCATCCCCATCTTGGTTAACCACAGCAATTCCCAAGTTAAAGTGACTGAATTCCTAGAACTAAAGTAAATTGCTTTTTTAGCTTCTTGCCGACCCTATGCTTTCCAACCTCAGTTATGGCTAGCCAAGATGCTCTGACACTATCTTCACACAGACTGGTAACTCTTACCAATAGCCACCCAGTAACTACTTGTGTCTAAGGGGATCACATGCTCTCTAGTTTTTTGAACTAGAGATCTCCCTATTACATATCTTTTCCCAAATATACCCCAAGCTGTTATGGAGTCACTCAGTCCCTTGTTTGTTTTTCATTCTTTTTTAAAGTTCTTTTATCTCCCTTTTTTATTAAGAATTTTTAAAATACAATCTTTTCTCAATTTATATAACTATCCCCATTCCCACTTCCCCAACTTCGCCTGCTTCCTCCACCTTCCCCCCACCCCACCTCCCCAACCAGTCCTCAGAAAGAGCAAGGCTTGCTGGGCGGTGGTGGCGCATGCCTTTAATCCCAGCACTTGGGAGGCAGAGGCAGGCGGATCTTTGTGAGTTCGAGACCAGCCTGGTCTACAAGAGCAGCGGTGGCTTTTGCAGGCTCCAAAGCCATTGAGAAACCCTGTCTCGGGAAAAAAAGAAAAAAGAAAAAAGAAAAAAAGAAAGAGCAAGGCTTCCCATAGGGAGTCACCAAGTCTGACACTTCATTTTGAAGCCAGACCCAGGCCTTCCCCCTATATCTAGGCTGAGCAAGATATCCTTCCAGAAAGAATGTGCTCATAGATGCCAGTCCAAGCACTAGGAATAAATCCTGGTCCCACTGCCAGTGGCCCCACAGTCTGTCCAAGCCTCAAAACTGTCCCCCAAATTCAGTGGGTCTAGTTTGGTTCTATGCAGATTCTCCCCCTATCAGTCCAGAGTCACATTATTAGTGGAATACTCAATTTCTGAGATTGTATACGTTTAAAAGAATGTCATAGGCAGTGTGCCCTTAGAGGTAGATCAGTCAAAGCCTTCTTAACATGTTGGAAACCTGCAGTTGAGAAGAATCAAGTGACTTCCCCAAGGCATTATATTAGTGATTCAGAGGATTATCTTGAATTTAACTTCTCTGTTTGAACTTCCCAAATGCTGGAAACTTAGGTGTCTGCCACCATGCCCAACTCAGAGGGCAACTAGAAAGCAGTTCTACTGTAAAGACTGGAAACAATTTTTGTAAGCATATATAACATGGCATATGACTTCTTTGTATATTGATATTGCTAACTTTTTGAGTTTTTAAACTCATGAAAATAATAATTAATAAAAATAAATGCCAAATTTTCAAAGAAGCAAAACGACACAAAAGGAAAGCCTAATTAAAGTAGAAATCATTACATAAACCACATAGATTTTTGAGGTAGAAAGTAGAAATCATTACACTTACCTCTCCATTGAGATTAATTAGCTCATTTCTCTGCTGTTCCTGATCCAGTAAGTATTCAGTCAGTTCTTGTATTGTAGAAAATCTGGCATTCATCATAAAGGGTGAAAATTCCAAATTTTTTTTATTAAAACATATCATTGACAGATGATTCAACATCTGTGAATGATTTGTTCAATTTTAAGTATGTATGCATGCTTCTCTGTCAGAGTATGCACATGGGGATGCCAGAAGAGGGCACCAAGTGTTCTCCATAATCACTTTCCACATATTTTGTTAAGAAAGGTTTCTCCCTGATATTGGGGCTTGCCTTTTCTTGGTTGTCTGGAAGCCAGCAAGCCTCAGTGACCAGCCTTGTCTCTCCCCATTTCAGTAACTACTACAACTTTGTGTAGGACATCTGGTGTGTAGGACATCAAGGGCTCTACTGCTAAGCTATTTCTCCAGCCTCCTAGTTAACATTTTTAAGGAGAACATTACAAATTAATTCTCTTTATGATACTGAAATGTAAAATGGTCAGTTATTAGTTTTATGCTACATCTAGGAAAACAGACGAAATTAGAAAATATACCAAATGAGGTAACCCAGACCCAGAAAGAAAAATGCTGCATGTTCTCTCTTTTTCGGGGGTCCTCTGAATCCTTAGATGAGAATACATATTCTGAAGTAAACTCAGACCAGGAAAGTACAATAGTCCGAGGAGGAGGCACTCTAGAGCCGTGCAGAGTAGGACACTGTTGCTGTGAAGGGGAAAAAAAATCACAAACTAAGTTGGAGATTTAACTGGAAACCGTGGAGGAGGAAATACAGAGGGAAAAGGATGGTACAATAACACTAAGAATGCTTAACAAAGTCATAAGAAAACAGTAATTTTGTTTGCCTAGAGTACATGTACTTAAAATACACATAAACATATGTATTTAAAACGTGTATGTAGTTTGAATGAAGGTACACCATTTTAAGTTCGAATGCTCCCCACAAGGATCATAGACAACCTAACAAAAACTCAATTGTTGTTACTGAGAGTAGAAGAGACTCCCCCCAAAAAAGGTAGGCTATTGCTGTTGCCCTTGTTTGCCTTGCATAACTTGAAGGTATGACCCTGCTGAAGACAGCACACACGTGAGACAGTGAACTTGGAGGAAGTGAGCTGCTCAAAGACACATTTGCTGGTTGGAGGTTGTGACTCAGAGGTAAATCACTTGCCTAACATATACCAGGTTTTGGGCATGGTTTCTAAAAACAAGAAAGAGACAAAGACATACACACAGAGAGATTATTGTCTGCCAAAGACATTTAGGACTCCTTAGAAAGGAGAAAAAGGAAAAAAACAAATTCATTACCATATCTTATCGATTTAACATAATTTGTCGATACATTACCTTGCCTACAAGTTTGAAAAATACAAAAGAACTAGATACTAAGTGAACATACTTTGGTTATTGGGTAGGCCTCGTAGGAAAGGTGAGAAACTGGGAAACAAACTTAGGTAACTGCATGTGCATGACTCTTGATACCCTGAGCCACATAACTGGAATAGTCTAAACTGGAACAATTTCTGAATTAGGAAGACATATTTAGCTAATAAAATACAGAGATAGAAAACATGCTTATACATTTCCACATGATTCAAAACACTGTAGTAACATTGATAACTTACTGATTTTGTTTTTACCTGTCAATTTCATAGTCAGAGTCTTCTGATGTTTGGATTCTTTCAAATCTTCCTACTCGACCACGGTATCTCTCTTCACGACTGCGAGATCTCCATGTACGATTGTTATGAGCTCTCCCTGAGTGGTCATGATTAGCTCTCTCAGCATGGTTGTGATGAGCTAGCCCTGTGTGGTTAGGATGAGCTCCCACTCTGTGGCCACGATGAACTAGCTCCACGTGTCTAAGATGAGCTCTCCTAGCATGGTTGTGATGAGCTAGCCTGCTCCCTCTGTGGTCACGATGAACTAGCTCCACGTGTCTAAGATGAGCTCTCTCGGCATGGTTGTGAGGAGCCAGCCCTGTGTGGTTAAGATGAGCTCTCCCTCTGTGGTCACGGTGAGCTAGCCCTACATGGCTAAGCTGAGCTCTCTCTGCATGGTCTTGATGAGCTATACCTGATTGGCTAGGATGAGCTCTCCCTGTGTGGCCAAGATGAAACCTACCTGAATGGTCATGATGGGGTCTATCTGAGTGGTCATGATGGGATCTACCTGAGCGGTCACGATAGTGTCTATCTGAGTGGTCATGACGGCGTCCATCTGAGTGTTCATGATGGCGTCTAACTGAGCAGTCATGATTTGGTCTATCTGAGTTGACAGGAGTGTTCCTGAAGTGGCTATGAGATGTTCTGGAGGGTTGGCCATGAGATCTGCTAATGTGGCGGACACGAAATGGGTAGTGTCCATGAAATCTCCCAAAGGAAACTTGATTTCTTTCTGTTTGTGGATGTCTCTCTTCTGATTGGTTTCTATTCCACCCTGATCGAAATTGACTATTGTCATATCTCATCTACAAAGGAGCACAAATACATAATACATATGAAACAGATAGTCCATGATTTGATTAAGTCATAAGGATATTGTTCACAACTCTTGTTTCCTTCCTTACTTACTTCTTCTATCCCTCCCCACTTTACTTTTTTGAGACACAGTCTCACTATATAGTATAGGTTAGCCTGGAAGTTGAGATTTTCATGAATACTTGAATAGGCTTGTGCCACCACACCCAGCTTCTCAAGACCATTTCTATCAGTGACTTTCTCCCAGAATTATACTATGACTCATTTTATATACTATTTTCCAGATGAAACTTAAAGACCTAAGTCTCATGTACCATGTCACTTGCACAAAGATGATTATATACATGTAACATAAAAATGTAGAAATTAGGTGTCTTGTGATTTTTAATAATGGAACAATCAAACTATGTGACTTTATAATTGAGGGGATAGTTTTTTGCGGGGAGGGGGATGTTATAATCTTATGCTGGACAGAAATTCACTATGAATCTTAGTATAACCTAAAATTTCTGAAACTCCTGCTTTCACCCCAAGTGCTATGATTAAAGACACGTGCCAAAACATCTGTGCTCAGTGCTCCTGTGCTTTGGTCTGCTCCCTTGGAGTTTGCTGTCTCTACTTTGGCCTAGGCTGCTGGCTTTGATCTGTTTCTGTAAATCTTGGTCCAGATCTACTCTTGCAGAAGTCCCTGGCTTCGAGTTAGATCTGTTCAAGTGGTGATCTCTGACTCTGGATCTGGTCACTGGTTCAATCGTGATCCGCCTGTGTCCCAGGACTGGGTTTGCTCCTGGTGGAGCTTGTTCTCTCTCTGTCTTAGGTAACTGGTTCAGTCCCACTCCAGTTCCAGTAGAGGTCGCAGACTCTGAGTCAGGTCATTGGCTCAATCCTGGTATGCCAGTGTCCCAGGACTGGGTTGGCTCCCAGGGCTGGGTTTGCTCCTGGCTTCTGCTCGGTGGAGCTCCTTTCCTCTGGCCCTCTGTCCTAGGAGTCTCATTCAGTTCCATTCCTGTGGAATTTGTTGCCCAAGGTGGAGTTCCTTACCTCACGGCAACTTTGGCTTAGGTTGTTGGCTTTGACCTGTATGTGTAGATCCTAATCTAGTCCCTGGGTTGGAGTTGGACCTGGAAAGTTTTCTGTTTCCAGTCTACTGCCTGGGAGGTTCCAGGCTCGGGTACATCTGAACCCGTAGAGGACCTGCTTACTTCCTCAGCGGTCTCAGACTCGAGCTGGGACCCACAGGGGTTCCGGGTTCCTGCCTATTCCCTTTGATGTCCCAAACCAATGCCCGGACCCACAGAGGATCTGGCTCAGGCCTACTCTTTCTGAGATCCCAGACTCTGAGGTCCCAGACTCGCCTGGCCCAGCCGAGATCTCTGATTCCTGCCTATTCCTTCTGGGGACCCAGGTTCATTCACAACCAGGCTGGGAGAGGTCCTGGCTCCAGCCTAGTTCTTGGGAGGTCCTAGACTCTCGCCCAGACCCACCAGGGGTGTTGGCTTAGGTATACTCCCTTGAAGGTCCAGGATTCACGTAGGGACCCTTAGCAGTCTGTGTCTCTGGCTTACTCGCTCAGGAGTTACTCCCTTGTACCTGTTCTGGCGGAGATCGTTGGCTCTGAATCTGGTTGCTGGATCAATCCTGATCTGCTCGAGTCCCAAGACTGGGTTTGCTCCTGACTTCTGCTCCTGGTGGAGCTTGTTCTCTCTGTGTCTTAGGTAACTGGTTCAGTCCCACTCTGGTTCTGGTGGAGGTCGCAGACTCTGAGTCAGGTCGTTGGCTCAATCCTGGTCTGCCAGTGTCCCAGGACTGGGTTGGATCCCAGGGCTGGGTTTACTCCTGGCATCTGCTCTCGGTGGAGCTTGTTTCCTGCACTCTACGCATTCAGGAAGCAAAAACAAGAGGACCGGAGTTGAAGAGCAACAGGGGCTATATAGTGAACTCAAGGCCACCTGTGACTGCATGAGACCCTTCCTCAACACCAGTAACACACTGAGATGAGACCCCAAGAGTTCCTTGGCCCAGCTTCACCTTTGAACAAGCTTACACTTGCTTCCTGCCCTCTCCTCTATTGGACTGGCTTCCCACCCCCTCCTTTGTCAAGACTAGCTTCCTGCTCCCTCCCTCCTCTGTTAGACTAGCTTCCCACTCTATTACATTGTTAAATACTGGAAGTGACTGTTAAATATGAGGAAGGTACTAGTACAAAGATTACTATATATACACAACTTGAATAAAATAAGAGTATGAAAAAATCAGCTGATTTGCTGAAGGCTAAATCCACAACCACTTTCCAGTATTTCTATTGAACTCATGAATAAGTACAGTAGGTAGAACACCCATGCTACTTTTTTCATTTTAAGTGACTAGTGTTGGGAGAACAGTAGGTCATCATGAAAAACAGGATTAAGGCACATCTCCTAAAGACCCTTTTAACAGAGTTTTCAATATTTTTAATAATGTTGATGTAAGGAATATTTTCTGTGCTGGGGTTAGAGCTCAGTGGTACAATCATGTTAAGTATGAGCAGGGCTGTCGTGTCCAACTGTGGTATCCCTAAGAAATTATTTATATCAAGTTAGGTACTATAAGATTCCTAAATTTAAAAAAAATACTGTTTAAAAAAGTGTTAATACTTAAGAAAATAAATAATCTTAAAGGTTTTATATATATAATTATATATATAAAACCTCTAATATATATATATATACACCCACACACACCCCACATACATACATACATACATATATATATATTTGTGTATATGTGTCTGTGGTATGTGTGGGTATATGTGCTATGGTGTGCATGTGAAAGTCAGAAGCCAATTTTGTATTAGCCTACTTTCTCCTACCACTTCTACAACAGTCCTAAAGATTCAACTGGGTTGGCCAGGCTTATGTGGCAAGTACCTTTACCATGTTCTTTCCTATTTACAAGCACAAACCTATCACAAATAATTATATAGACAAGGTGTGGTAAACTTATGCCTATAATCACAGCACTTGAAAGGCTGATGTCACATATGTGTCTGTCCACAAAGGCCAGAAGAGGCATCAAAGCCCTTGGAGCTGGAGTAACAGGATGGTGTGAGCAACCCAAAGTTGGTGCTCAGAACTGAATTTGGGTTCTCTGGAAGAGCAGCAAGAGCTCTTAACTACTGAGACAACTCTCTAGTCTTGATTTCTGGTTTACACAATCAATTTTTAAGTCTATTTTACACTATAACTTGAGATCAAAATTGTATCAGAGTCAGGCCGTGGTGGTGCACACCTTTAATCCCAGCACTTGAGAGACAAAGGCAGGTGGATATATGTGAGTTTGAGGCTACAGAGCTAGTGTAAGAACAGGTTCCAAAGATACATGAGAAACCCTGTCTCAAAAAAAAAAAACCAAAAAAAAAACTTATATGAGGATAAATTTAGAATGATTATATAGGATAGATAAATGACACAGTCACCAACAATCTATTTTTACATTTTTATATTTTTATAAATTCAAAATTCCTGATAATTGAAAATAAAAATAAAATGTTATTGAAATAGTTGCAGTGATAACAAGTTAACTAAAAACATAACATTTAAATTAAATATAGGGTACCATGGAAAAATACTAAGAAGAAATCCCTGTTCTCACCAAAATTGAAAACTAACTTATTATAAAATGTTAGTTGGGTATAGTGTTTAGAATAAGAGTGGTCCCCATGGATTCATGTATTTAAATGCTTGGTCTGTAGTTATTAGAACTGCTTGGGAAGTGTTTTAGTTAGGGTTTTTATTGCTGTGAAGAGACACCATGATCACAGCAACTCAGAAAAGCATTTAATTGGTGACTGGCTTACATTTCAGAGGTCAACCATTGTCATCGTGATGGAAAGCACGGTGACACAGAAAGACATGGTGCTAATAGAAAAAGCCTAGAGTTCTATAACTGGATTGGCAGGCAGCAAGAAGAGAGAGTGATACTGGGCCTGGCCTGACCATCTGAAACCTTAAAAAGCCTATCACATGACACACTTTCTCCAACAACCTCACAGCTCCTAATAGTGCCACTTACCATGACCTCATGGTGGTCATTTTCATTCAGACCACCACAAGAAGAACTAGGAGTCATTGCCTTGTTCAAGATGTGCCACTAACGGGGGTGTGTGTGGGGGGGGGCTTTGAGGTTTCAAAAGTTCACGCTATTTCTAGTTAGCTTGCTCACTCTCTCTTTGCCTCACGCTTGTGGGTGAGACATAAACTCTTTCTGCTGTCATACTCCTCACCATAATGATCATGGATGCTATCCCTCTGGAACCATGAACTCATGGTGTTTTGTTACAGGAACAGAAAAGTAATTAAGACACTCAACATGTGTGTGGTCCCAGGACTCTGAGGACTGAGGCAGGAGAACCATTACAAGTTCTTTGTCAGTTTAGGCTATATAATAAATAATATCCTAATTTGTCTTATATAGCAAGATCTTGTCCCAAAATAAACACAAATAAACATACATATAAAAATGAACAATATTACACTTCAGACTCTTGATTTCTGTTAACTTTTGGTGTTGACTTACCAGATGAAGTGGAGGCCGATTTTCTGAAAATCTTTGTCCAAAAAAATTCATGTTTCTTTCCCTACCACCGCTTCTGAATCCTGCATATTATTTTGACAAAAATTATTTTCTGAATTTACCTCAGTGAATTCAGCAGCTTTCACAATGAGCATTTATACAGCATTCTTTCAACACCCTCACAGTGTCTGATTATCTCACTGAATTCCACAACCTCTTTTGCCCATCCTATCTAAACTCACTAATTAGAAGGGGCAATCATCATTTTACACAATATTTAAGATTTGGTTGTATATGGTACCAAAGTTGAGACATATTTGGTTGTATATGGTACAAAGTTGGAATTAATTAAAATAACTTGCCAGCATAAAAAAGGAGAGATGGGGAAATGATGCCTTTTATTAATCATATAAATATTTGTCTCAATTATCTACTTTGATTTGGATATAGAGATAACTTAGGAAATATTTATAAAACATGATCTGGGAATATAGCTCAACTGGCAGACTGCTTTCTTAGCATACACAAAATCGCTGCTTGATCTCTAACACAACATAAAACTCAGTGTGCTAACCCTTATCTGTAGTACTGGCACTTGACAAGTAGAAGCAGGAAGATCAGAAGTTTAACGTTATCCTTGGAAACACACTGAGTGGAAGTTAGCCTGTAGAACATATAATCCTATCTCAGAAAAACAACTAAAAAACAGAAATCTCTGAAAAGCTTATGAAGGTCAATTTTAGGTTTTATTGGGAAATACATGAGAACAGACTTTCTTACCTATCTTAGCTGTACGGCCCCTACAATAACTAATCTATTTGTGAATGAGCCCCTGAAAGATTCATATGAGGGCTGCAATAAATTTGGGTAAGCTTGCAGAGGCTTGCAATATGCACTGTGTTAAGATGGTACTTAACTGCTGAACACACCAGAGAGACCCTTAATTGTTGAAAATGCATCTTTACAGTGACAATCTGTACAGCATGTTTATACTAAAATATGTTCAGTGCTACAAACAAGGGTCTTAGGGCTATAGGAGACAGTCTTCATATTTTACCTCATTCTCTTTACCCAGTGACATTCCTTTATAACAAAATGTGGCTGCTAGAATGGTTAGGTTGATCACGTTCTTAACATTCCCATATTGCCTCCTAAAATTGGAGAAACTAGGGGAATCTAAAACCTCCATTGTTAATTTTTCACCCTGTTCTCCATCAGAAAAGTAACTTATCAAACATTTTTGATTTAATCTGGAATAAATTCTTACCAATCCTGTACAAGTACATTTCTGAGAGAAATAAAGCATGTAACACAACATATTAGAACAGTGAAAGTTCTAGAATCCACATGTTACTTTTTACCATGTGTGCTTTTTGAAAATGTACTTTACCTCTCCCCTGGAGATGCCTATGAATAAGGGCTCGCTCTCTGGAGCTTGGTCTACGTGTGTCATTCTCCTCATTGGATTCCTCTTCAAGATGTCTACGGAATCTAATTTCATCTGCACCAGAAATTTCAGGAAAATGAAGAAAATGGAAAAAATCAAATGACAATAATTTGTTCTTAGTCAAAAATCTTCAGCAAAGTTCACTGTATTTCAGAATATACAGAACAACTGTTAACCCTTAAAAAAATCTCTAACAAGCACAATAGCAATATATTTGAAAAACCACAGCAACTGCAAACAGAATTATAGGCAGTTGTGAAGCACCTAGCTTCCATGTGGGAGCTAAGCTCTGGTCCTTGGAAAGAGCAAGCACTCTTAAAAAAAAGTTAGACCTTTCTTCAAAAATTAATTCTTTGAGCATTTCATACAACCTATTTTGACCATATTCACCCTCTTCCTATGACTCCTCCCAGAACCACTTCCCAATTTCTTCCCCCTAGCAACTCAATTTTGAGTCCTCCTATTTTTAAAATGCATCAACTCCAATCTGAGCTGCCCATATATATGTATGTAGCCATCTGCTTGAGTGGGAGTGACATACTAGGGCTATACCCTTGAAGAAAACTGACTTCCCTTCCCAAGCAGCTGTCAATTGCCAATAGAAATTACTTATCTCTCCTCAACATGCTGGGAATTCATCTAGTCTCAGGCACTGTGCATGCTATCACAATCATTTCTCCAACTCCACGAGACACAGCAAGTTCTAAAAAGAATCTCATTGAGACTCAGGAAATAAATTACCCAGAAAGTCCCTGAAATTGACTGAAGAGATGTATAAGGCCCTCTCACCCAGTGTTATATAAACAGTAGGGACTGCTGGGGACCTGGACTGGACTAGATAAGCTACTGTGATGCTGTTGAGTTGCCTGCAAGATGGCAATGGGCCCCAGGGTCCCGGCACTCCTGAACTATCATTGACGTTAGGATGGGATTTCTGTGATGCAGCTGCTTTTGAGACATTCCTTCTTCTGTGAGTAATCTCTCATTCATAGTTTGATTAGTAACCCCAATAAACTTACTGGTTCATCAAATTGAACTTCAGTGGTACCTTTATTTTAGTCTGTTGCAGGTTCCCTATATGTGGGGACTATGTTCATTTTTTTCCCCAGGATTTAGGTCACACAGCAATGCATGTCATGTAGGTGTACATGTGTGGAGGTCAGAGGACAGCCTCATGTGTCTGTCCTCACCTTTCACCCTTTTTGAGACATGGTCTGCTATATGTTGTGTATGTCAGCTTGGCAGGCCCTTGGAGCTTCTTGGGATTTCTCAGTCTCTGCCTCTCACATTGCTGTGATTATAGATGTATGCTATTATACAGAGACTTATGTGGATTATGAACATTAATTAACCTATGTTCTTAAGCTGGCAAGGCAAATGTTCTATCCATGAAGTCATCTCCCCAGATATTTTCCTGTTTTCTCTGTTTGCTTGAGAAAAAGTTTTGTTATATAGGCCAAGCTGGTCTCAAGGAGCACTAAACTTATCCATAACTCATTAATATTGGGGTTACAGGCATGTGCCACCACTCTCAGAAAGTTTCTTTAATTAATATAAAAGCTTTTCCATCAAACAGATTCATAACTTCATTTACACGCATACAAATAAATGAACAAAAGGCTTTCAAGTTACAGTAGCTCAAAATAGAGAACACTTAAACAAGTGCTTTTACCCAGTATTATTTTAGTTTCAGAGAAATAGCATCATTCCTGAGTAAATGCCAATGTAAGACAATTAGTTATACGTATTCTCTTGAACAAAACAAGTTGGACATGAGATAATACTTTGTAATCTGTCACTTACGTACTCAGAAAGAGAACACTGGCATAGTTAAAGGTTTTCCGTGGTGTTATTTGCCCCAGAAAACTTAAGATACCTGATGTTTCAATCAAAATACTCTCCAACTCAAACTACTCCCTTTAAATTAGAAGTAAAAAATACAAAATTGCTCACGCAAATATTATGTAATTAAATCTGTTTACTTTTTAACTCACCCATAACTTTATAAAAAACAAGTTCAGTCACAAAAGTAACCCTAGAACTTTAAAAAGCCTTTTCTTTTGAATATGTAATATATGGATTTATTTTTCTATCAGTTTGGCCTAATTTCAAGTAATCCTTGAATCCCTAATACCATGAATGGACAAATACCAAATCAAGAGTAGAAAATAATAGTGAAGCCATGGAAGAATATGTCCACATTTTAGATGGGCTGAACTTTTTTCCCCAACAGAGTATATTTATTGGTTATTTGGGAATTTTATTCAATGCACCCTGATAACATTTGAGTTCCATTTCTCTAAGTTCCATCCTCCTACTTTGTGCCCCCACAAAAAAGAAAAAAATACACCACATCCAATATACTCGTTGTAGCACGGCCAAGCTCCCAGTGGCCAACCCCACCACACTTCAGCCAGAACTCATCAATTGGAAAAAGTTACACTTTATCACAATTTTTAACGATTCTTTTCAGTGTACACCTGTCTAGATTGTTTCTTTTCCTTTATTTTTTTGCGGGGTGTTGCCACAAAAGCCTTCATTGTCTATTATTTTCAATTATTAGTCTGCAGTCACTGATACTATTGCTAAAGAAGGTTTCTTGCTCATAAAAGCCAAAGGCAGCAGGGATCACGGAATTCCACATGGTTTCTGATGAGAGCATGGACCGTGAACATTCACATGGCCTCTGATGGCAGCATGGAACATGGACACCAACATGGCCTATGGTAGCTGCACAGAGCGAAGATTTCAACATGGCCTTTGGTGGTAACATGGACCATGAACATCAACAAATTCTTATAGACAGCAGCTCCACACCGCCTGAGGCCATATTGAAGTTTTTGGTCTGTACTACTGATTAAGGCCAGGTCAATGCCAGTGGTCTATGTTGCCACTTATATGAGGTTTTAATATGAGCATCTGGGATATTCATTTCCAACAAATTACAGCTATAGTCTGTATTCAACAAATGGTTAGATGGTTCATATCCACTACCTGGCTAACAACATCAAGATGTTTTGACTCATACTAATTGGTTTAGAATAGAGACGGCAGATACATATGCTGTGGGAGCGCCCTCAGCCAATAGCCTTTACAATACCAGCCCACTTGGATGTGGTCTCTTATACTATAAATGCAACTGTAGAGCCAGCATTCCTTCTCTAGACTCTGTTCATGTTCCCCTTTCGTGCAGAGGATTGTGATCTAGGACAGTGACCTGTGAGTCTACCCTAAATAAATAATCCTTTATTATATATATTTTGTATCTTCTGTCACTGTACATACTCTGAAGTCCACCCAAATATACAATAGACAGACCCTCTAAATTTGATAAAACCTCATATTGTCACTCATTTATCCTTAATCTAAGGCTCTATACCACTTGGAATTATAAAAGGTGATGAGATTTAGGTCTTCGTCAAAATAGTACGGTTTTCACTTAATTTAGATGTTTAAGCAACAGAACTGGCTTTGAAATAAAATGCCAGCATCACAATGTTCATAGGAGCATTATTTGTAATAGCCAGAACCTAGACACAACCTAGATGCCTCTCAATGGAAGAATGGATCCAGAAAGTGTGGAATATATACACATCAGAATACTACTCAGCGGTAAAAAACAATTACATTTTGAATTTTGCA
>JAQHUG010000640.1:24153-39862 GCA_028555095.1 Dicrostonyx torquatus
TCCCTGAGATTCACTTGGAAGCCGCATATGTGAGGAGCTATGGAAATTGGCCTGGACTCTGGAGGTACCACCTCAACTAGGTATACCCATTATTGTCTAAGAGGCTCTGATGAGTTTTTTAGTCAGTGTCCTGTTAAACGTATTTGTGAATTTTACTTAAATGCTAGCAGTACAAAATAGTGAGTGCTAGATTTGCCCAAGTTGACACTTTGATAGAGCTTAACAGTTGTCAGTCTTAAGGTGGAAATGGTAGTTTTAGCATTGGACCCTAACAGATACAATGAGAATCTTAATTTACTTGGAGATATCAGCTGTAGATTGTAAGCATATGCAATAAAAATGTTCTTATTGTGAATAAGGACTTTTTCATTTTTGTGTCCTAGAATAGATGGCTAAGATATATTCAGAGTATGAATAGGGTGAGGTTTGAAAGAAATTAGCTCCTAAAGGAATGGCAATATAAAAAGGTTTGTCTTTGTTGGAGTGGGTAAGACCTTATTGAAAGAATTATATTACTTTTTGGGGGGGCCTTGAGCTCTCCTCTGCTCAAGCTACTCTGAGAGTCACAGTTCACTTCCTATTGCCTACAAGCCAAGATGTAGGACACTGGGCTACTTCTCCAGCACCATGTCAGCCTACATGCCACCATATTCCCAGCCTCCATGCTCCCTGCCATGATGATTATGGACTAAACCTCTGAAACTGTAAGACATACTTTGATTAAATATTTTCTTTTATGAGCTGCCATGGTAATAGAATTTCTTCACATCAATAGAAATGTAAGACACAATAAAACAGAATTTTTCCAGCAAGTGAATTGCTAACATTCACAGACATGAACTAAATGGCAATGTATGAGTTGGTGTATAGTTTCTTTTGTGTACTTCCTGGGTTAAATGATCTCAAAGAGTAATTTTGGGGACTGTTGAATAACATCATACAATGTGAGACAGTGGCACATACAGGATATTAGATGAACAGTCACATTCCCTGAATAAGTTACTCTGGAAATGTTCTGCCCAAATGCTGATAAGACAGCAACACAAGAAATTTTCTGATAACACAGGAAATGGAGGGACACTGAGAAAGTGGTTCCTGTTTCTAACTACTGTGAGTATTAGGAGGTTCAAGGTTAAGCGTTGGGGATTTTATCACTGGAGGCATTTCTGTTGATTAGAAATATGGCTTAGATAATAAGTACATAAATAAATAAATAAATAAATAAATAAATAAACAAATAAATAAATAAATATATAAAACATACTCTGCCTAAATGTTCAATGTTCAAATTTAGGGATATTTGTAACAATAACTGAAACCACACATTCTTGGGCCAAAATTATCCCAGGGCCTGTACCTCAAGGCCTATAGGACAGAGAGATATCTGGCTCAAGTTTGAAGAATAGTCTCAAGCTACCGAGCAAGGATGAGACAGAAAAACCTAGGTAGAAGCCCCTTCAGCCAGAGGGAGGGCTTGGTTGTCTCTCATTGGCTGGAGGTACCCCACATCACACAATGTCACTTAACGTATAGAAACTGATGTTCACAGCAATAAAGTGAGTTCCTGCTGGGATGTGGGAGACTGAATTTTGGATTGAATGGAGACCTGAATGCAGAGGTTCTCAGGGGTGTACCTTTCCCCAGGCATCTTACCCTAATGAGCCTGGGAGTTCTCATGTCCTTAGGAGACATGCCCTCCTGCAGACACCCTTTTATGTATGTCCAGGAAGCAACCAGAATGCCTTTGCAATAGAAACTTTTGGGGTGGGGGCTCCTGATTGCTATTGTTCTTCCTAGGGATATGAACAGACTGGGACTGGAAATTAGATTTAAAAACAACACGGAGATCTAATGATCTCCAGGGTCTTCCAGGTACCCCTATCCCAGAAACCCCTATATGGAAAATGCATTCAATTTAGATGTAACCCTCTGATATTAAGGTTTAGAGATCAGGGGAAGAAAAGGGACCTATGTTGGTTACCTGGGATTAAGACTATACCAAAAGGGGTATGACCATGGCCTTATACTCATGCTTCAAATGGAGATACTTCCTGAGGACCAATCTCAGACGCTGGGGCCTGCTTCCAAACTAATGCCCATTTGGGACACACCTATTTATACCTCATATTACATACCTCAACTTTACATACCTCAACTCCCCGTCATCTAACCCTAAGGTATCCTTCACCAAGCTGTCTAGAGAAGTAGGGGGATTAGAAGCCTCGCAAGGATTGAATGTGACCTTTGTTAAAGCCGAAGTGGCATTGGCACTCTGTAGTGCTTTCGGTGACAAAGGAGGAGGTTTAGGGTACAGAGAGTAGTACTTTTTAGCCACTTCTATAAAAACAAATAACACCCTGCAAACTTTTCTTAAATCTTGTGACATCTGAGAAAGAGTTTCAATAAGTGACTCATGAGGAAGAGCAGCTGAGGAAGCCCAATCTCTCACTTCTCCTTCCATGGAGGTTTATGTTAAGACTTGTATCACTGTGGGAGGAAACTCATCATACTGTAGACAGTAATAAGTTGCAATATCTTCAGACTCCAGGCTGCTGATGGTGAGAGAATAATCTGTCCCAGACCCACTGCCACTGAATCTCGATGGAACCCCATCTGCCAAGCTGGATGCCGTATAAATCAGGAGCTTAGGAGCTTTCCCTGGTTTCTGCTGATACCATGCTAACCAACCACTAATACCCTGACTTGCTTGGCAAGTGATGGTGGCTCTGTCTCCCAGAGACACAGACAGCGAGAATGGAGACTGTGTCATCTGGATGTCACATCTGGCACCTAGGAGTGGAGACATAATAAATATCCACATAATTAAGCATGATATGAAAGGATTGGCCCCAAATGTCTATCAACAATAATTGAAGAGTAACAGGAAATTTCCCATTTTTACGCCTCTTTCACCTGGACGCCAAAGCAGAAGGAGCCCAATGATCAGAGCAGGAGCCCTCATGTCTGTGCTGAGTCCTGACTGCAATGACAAGTGTACAGAATGTGACTGGTATATAAGGAAGTCCTCAGGGCTGTGCAGTGAGTGCATGCAAATCATTGGGAACCAGTTAGAGCGGAGCACAGCTGCAAGGCTTACTCAACTCAACAACTTGGCAAAAGCCCACAGTCTCAGATGTCCAAGGTCTGACCACATACATGCCTCCAAAGATTACACTTCCTTTTCAAATTTAAAAATTATATGCAATATTGCTAATATAAATAAGCTCTATTTTGCAAAATAAATTTCAAAGATATATTGGGGGTAACACAGACAAATTTCCTGCTGTAAGAGATTGTACAGTAGTTAAATCTTTAACTCACACAAACAATTGTGATTGATTAAAAAATACTATGTGCTTTCCTTGTGAAGTGTTTGTGAATTTGGAGTAGTCATTCCTTTAACTAAAAGGATAATTTATCAGGACCATTTTAATAATGTAAAAAATAAGATTATACAGCTTTAAAAGTGCTACTACTACAGTACAAAGAAAGGAATTGCATAGTAGGTGCACATAAAACACCCTGATTCCAACAACATGTGTCACTTTGGATATACAACCCCTATGAAAATATAGGTGCTTTCATACTCAGAGACTAAACGGGTTATATATTTTTCTCACTTTGGAATTCACCATTTTATCTCTTTCTACTATTTGCTTCTATTTCCAACAATTCCTCATCAGAAATCATTGAGTAGTGATGACAGATTTAAACACTGTATCAAAAATCATGACCACTCAAATATGTGGCTCTTATATATTACAAATAATGTTTTCACTTTCCACTCTTGAACAGTAACTGGAGATATTAATCTGATTTAGATGACAGCCTCATTTTCTGCATGTATGTGTCAGTCTCCAAAAAATCTAAGAAGCAGAAAACTTTGTGTATCCTCATAAACACACACACACACACACACACACACACATACACATTCTCATGTTGATATTTGAGGGATTTTATTCACTAGAACATGGACTCAAGAATACAATGATTCTGATACTTAATGCACCCAAGACAACAATTCAGGCATATTATCTACAAATCATAGGAACCGTCATTCTATAAGACATAGTAAATCTCACTCTGGAAGAACACTCAGGTTTAAAGAATAGGAGAGTGTATAAAATTTTCAACTAATAGAGATAAAACAACATTGAGATATTTTGTTGATATTTCATGCATGAACACATTGCCCTTCAGTTCATTCTGTCCTGTATATGCTCCATACTCCATTTTCAATTCCTTCCTGTCATTTTCTGAATGTTTGTATCAGACTGCCTGTCTGTCTTTGGTTAGGATTTCCATGAAAAGATTTCCCTGTAGGGAACTGATTGTTTTGGAATTCATGCTGTAGATAAGGCTGGTCTTGAACTCAGAAAATTATCTGCCTCTTTCAAAGTTTTGCAAAGTTCCTAATTTGTTTTTATTTCCTACTTGTAGTTCAGGATGTGAGATTTCAGATGCTATTTCATCCACCATGCCTTCTCTCCACCATCATAGATTTTAGACTTTCTGGAACCAACTTCTTATAGAAGTTGTAACTTGTCATGATGATTATCACAATAGTAGTAGGCAAATCAAGACAATTTTCCACCAGAATTTTATGTTAACATGGTATTTGTAAATACACTATACTCACTTGTGAAAGGATGTGGAAAAATCAAGTCAACCTTGACCAAAGAGCTAGGGAAGCCTGACGGATAATTTTCATCATAGTGAAAGGTGTTATGTGAGCTCCTGAGAGGACAAAAGTCTACCAAATTCGTACCCAATTGTATACTACACTAATGATCTTGGATGTAAGATTTTACCATCTGGCCAAGAGTGCCAAAAGTATAATCACTATTTAAAATTAAGATTATGTAACTTGACACAAGAAGAAACACATGCCTAGAGGTGCAATTTGGCTAATTACCAACAACTGAGAAGCTCACAGGCCAACGGACCTACCTACTTATTTTGATAAATGGGCTTATGTTCAACTACCTTGTAATTTTATATCTCTCTACATATGTATTAGTGCAACAATCTAGATTCAATAGAGATGTTTCTTTGTTCTGAAAATGTTGACTGATATAGAAACTCAATATGATCAAAGGGTATAGAATAACTGTCAGTATTTTGTAGCTCAGCCATAGAACACACCTTTCACCCAAGAGCTTTCTGCTGAATATTGTAAACATAATAAATAAAGTCAACCATAGGTCAAGAGCCAGAGCAAACAATGGGTTGACCAACAGAAAATAGCATGTAAGGGGGAGTCAAGAAGACAGAAAAAGTGGGAGAGAAAGAGAAATAGAGAAACGAGCAGCAAATAATTTGGAGGGACAACCTCTCAGTTGGAGTAGTTCTGTTTGAACTGTCATAGGAGAAAGCTTTTTCAGGGATGACAGCAGAGGAAAAAACAACTAAATGCTTTCTCTGCCTCTCTGTCCTATGAGGATCTGACTCCTGAGTATTGGTAAAATCAAAGGACTGAAATTTCATTAAAATAAATAAATAGGCAAATCTGTGAAACATTTAATCTGGCTTGCCTATTTTTATTGGTAAAATCAAATGATTGAAATTTAATTAAAAATACCATGAAGATTAATCTGCTAACCATTTCCTTGATTGAAAATTAATATGGGAGGGACCTGTCCACTGGCACTGGTGTCATCTCTGGTCATATAGCTTTGGAATATATAAGAAAGAAAATTGAACAAGCTATGAGGAGCAGTCAGTAATAGCATTCCTCCAGAGCCACTACTTTAATTGCTGTTTCCAAGTTCCTGATAGAGTTCCTGTCCCGAATTCTTTCAATCTTTTCTCTCCAAACTGGTTTTAATAGTTCATATTTCATTACATGAACGGAAACAAAACTGGAAGAAGGAATTTTTCTCCTGTAGTTAAATACATTTCTAAGTCTCCCTTCTCTGTTCTTCCCCTCTCCTCTTTCCTCTCAGTCATAGAGTTTTAGTTCTTAATTTTTATTTACATTTATATTATAATGTATATTAATTATATTTCAGTACATTGTATATTTTAGTACTGTTGTCATTAAGCAATGCTCTGCATATTTTTGGATGCTGATTTTGTATTCTGAAATGAGTCCAAATTTCGCTTATTGGTGATCCTGTACAGAGAAAACAAATGGTCAAATGCTAGGTTGGTGGGTTCTGGTGTCTTTATGTACTAGATGTTCATTCATAAACAGGCTTTGGAGGAATTGTATAAGTATATTGTTTGTTATTCTTTAGCTTTCTCTGGTTTCCTGTAGAGTTGCTCCCTGAAACCTGATTTCAAAGTCAAAGATGATTTTCATCATCTGTCTGCATCTGTAGTAATTTATATGACGCAAGGATTGAACCTCTCCTGTGGTATGTCACATGCAGACTGAAGCATTAGCAGAGTCTCCATGCACCTCCCAGTATTATAGAAGGACCACATTGTTATGCATTTTATTGTCTTTTGAAGTAGATGCACACAGAATACTGGCAGAGGACCAGAGAGAGAAGGATTAATAAGCAGATATCTGGAAACATTCAAGCAAAACTGTTTCTTGATATACAAGAAATCTGAGTGCATACATGAAAAGGAGCAGCTGGGACAGCATAAAATCCAAATTGTCTTTCCTCCCGTGGTTGGTTTATGTCATGACTTGCATCACTGTGTGAGGAGCACTGTGATGCTGTAGACAATAATAAGTTCCGAAGACTTCAGGATCCAGGCTAATGATGATTAGAATGAAACTTTTCCTAGAATATTGGCCACTGAACCTTGATGAGACACCAGATTGCAAACTATTTTCCTAACAGATCAAGAGTTTAGGAGCTTCTTCTGATTTCTGCTGATGCCAATTAAGGATATTGCTAATGCCCTGATATGCCAGGAAAGTGATGATCACTTTGCCTCCTAGAGATACTGAAAGGAAGGATGGAGATTATGTCACTTAAATGTCACATCTGGCACCTGACAGTAGAAAAACAAACAAATTAAAAGAGACTCAGAATTGATTGGCATCTCCTTACTGACTTTTACAATACTTATTCTCAAGTGGTTTTGTTCTTTCTTTTATTATAATATATTGTAGCAAAATAAATAGATGTGGTAACAAACTAACAACCTCCCTGTGCTGTCTTTGGAAGGAAGGTCAAATTGGTGCATTATCTTATTCAGCTAAGCAGCTTCTAATCTATAACAAGGAGTGCCTCTGGCTCGTATACACTAGCCCAAATCTTAATAGAAAATATGTGCTTTTTCAACTGGGCAAATGCCATGGACAGGCTCAGAGGAGCCCTTCAGACCATGGGAGAATCAGGGTCTTGGTACCAAGAAAGCACAAGTTAGGCAAATGACAGACAGACCAACACACAAGAGAGTGGTTTGAATCTGCTGCAACTTTACTGAATTCACGTTTTCATTATATAGTATTCAAACAAAGAACAGAAACAGAAGGTCATATGTCATAAGTTGGCATAGTATGAAAGCTTCTTTTAGTCACATCAGTGATGAGCAAGTATTAGACATAACACATTCTGGTAAGGGAAACTCTTGTCCTTGGGACCAAAAACTTCAGGCAAATGGGTACATCTTATCTAGGAATTGAAAGTTTCTTTCTCATAGTTGTTATCATGGCCCTTCTTTTGTCTTAACCCTTTCTTTATCTCCTTTAGTGACTCTCTACATCTGCTGAATTATACTTTTATACTTTCTTATGTAGCAGGCACCATGGGAGTTGGGATCTAGCAAGTCTGCCCATAAATGGTAGAGCTAAGTAATTCTGCTTTCGTCCCTCATATAAAACAAACTTATGATTGTCATCCTCATGTCTTCCTGTAAATGAGGTCATTTAGTGACTTAGTTGCACTCCTGGGTGGTTCCCATCATATATCCTCTATTTAACTTAACTACCCCATGAGTCTTATGTGTTGGAATACTTAATCTTGTAATGGATATATCCCTGGTTTCTGTATATCCAGAATGGGGACATTTTAATAATGTCTGTATTTTAACTTATGTTTTTCCCTATTACATCAGTCTCCTGCTGTAACTATCCAAAATTTTCCCCTAATAGATTTCTTAATGCTTACAAACAGAATTTGCACAAGGGCTTGAAACACTGGAGACACCTTGAGTACTGTTTTAGTATCATAATCAGAATTATCATCTCCAGGAACATCAAGGGGTTCTCTTGTAAGATTATGTGCTTGGCCAAGTACAGCAAAGAACATTATCAGGAAACAGAATAGCAGAGGCAGCTGACCATCTATGATAGCAGTGAGAACACGATCCATCATTCGAGTTCATGACTTGAGCTAATTACCGCAGAATACCAGAGCCATAGCCGCGAACGGCACGAACCTCTCCTTCCCTTCCTGTGTCCTTTGAGCTAAAGGCATCATTGTCACAAAGGTGACACCGCCGTGGGTGTGGCAGGCAAAAATGTCCTTTCTATGAGCAATTGCAGACATTACTCATAGCCCTCAAGGTTACTGGAAGCAGAGCAAACATGCTTGAACTCAAATGACGTTTTTTTAAGTCAGAAATGCCTCCAGATGGAACCTAAGTAACACGTGGGCTCCCACATTGGACCCTGTTAATATTGCTGATTCTTATATAAAGAAAGAATGTAGGTACAGGCAGGTGGTTCCTAAGGAAAAACCAAGACTATTTTTGTCTACCAGTCTCATTTAATCTACTCTCTGGGTACTTCAGGGTGATCTTCCAACACATACTTAGGAATACTGCTCACTCTTTCCCAGCATTACACACAAAACCAGCCAATACAGCATCTACCTTCGCATCTACTAGCCTTCTGTCTCTGAGGTCAGTCCCTAAAACATAAGTTCCCAGTAATTCTGCTTCAGCGACAACCACCCAAACACTGTGCAGCCATGAACATCTACTTTTTCTGATATCATGCATTCATTCTCTTAAGTGGATCCCAACTTTAAATTATAATATTTGAATGATTAACCTGGAGTCTATAAGGGTGTAGTTACAAAGGTCTGATTAGAGAATGTAGCTGGGCACAGCTTGGCTCAGCTGACCTGTCATACAACTTGGCAATTTCCCACCGGTTCAAGCCCTCATGGCTCAGTTTAACTTTCCACCTACTGTGCAGCCCCACTAAGTGAGTTACTGTTTCCCATGGATTTCTTCCTCAGCTCCTCTGCAGCTTCTATGGGCCCTGGCCATGTGGCCCACTATAGCTACCCAAGCTAGGACATTTTTTTTTGAGATCCAACTACAGCCAGGCCTACTCTGATCACACTGAGCTCTGTCATCAGGGCTGTAACCATGCACCTGGAATATGTGCTTGTGTTCCCAGCTCAGATCCATGAGTGTCACTGGCCCAAGCTTTGGCCAATAACCTCACAGCTTATGAGTGCCTGTAAGCTCTGGGACCATTGAACTGCCAAACTCAACCTTCTCCATATGGGGATGTGGTGTTTTTAAGAATTTAACCAAATTTGATATCAATTCTGTTAAGTCTCAGAGGTAATTGAAATCCTGATCTAGGACTTGCCTTACTGCTATAACTGACACCTTTTGGCCAATCAAGATTATTCCACATACAAATTTCTGAAAATTATAATGAAAGTAAGCTTATTTGATAACTAAATATTAGATTGATTGGTTAATAAGTAAATAAATTTGAAATTTGTAAACTAACCTCAAGATAATTGCAGACAATATCATCCACTTTAACAAACTTTTTGTTTCTAATATGGATGGGTATCTGCAAGAGCTATGTGGCTTACCTGGTACATATATTTCTGTGGCTCTAACAGCTATTAGTTTTGTTCTCCATGTTACATCCTTTAAAAAGTGGTTTGTTAATGCAGTCAAGAATGAGAAACTTCTAGAAATGATACAGTCTTTAGAGACTTGTAGTGAGAAGGTAGCTGAAAGGAGTCCTACTTTGAAAATGATGACCTTAATTTGACGGGAAAAACTCAATCCAATCAATGGCTATGAAACTTTACAAAATGGTACTGAGAGATTATCTTAAAAGATTCATAATGTGAAATTGACAATCAAAAGCTGTTAAAATTTATACTAAACTACCAGATAGAACATCTCTCCAGGACGGCAATCTTTACACCATCCAAATAATCTCTAAGAAAGAGAAGATATCATTGATGGAAACTGATTTGATGAAATTATTAGAAATATTCACAGGTGAAGATATTCTAGTCAATTGAAGAACTTGTCAGAATTGAGGCACAGGAAAAACCAATGCTAAAGTTTTAGTCTCACCAGTAACTGTCAGAGTCACAGAGTTTTAGCTAATTATCCTGATACTACCTCTGGAATGCCAGCAAATACTCAATACCCCCCCCCCAAAATATACAGAATGTAAATGGGAACCCTTACATATCAAACATCTAAAAGACATTAAGCAAACAGCAGTATCTTATGGAATGTATTTGCCATATGTTAGGGAGCTGGTAAAAATGTAAACCTCAAAAAATAAGTTTATTCCACATGATAAACTTCAATTTGTCTCAGCTGTAACAGAAGATAGATGGCAGTTACAATGGAAGTGCTATGGAGAGAGGAGGCTAAAGCCCTTGAACATCAAAGTAGAGATAGAGGATTTGAGGCTATACTGATCCAGAGATTCAAGCTACATAAAATGAATACATTTGGCCCTATACCATACAGCAGCCTTAAATGCTTGGGACAAGATTCAAGAATAAGAAAAATAATTTGAATTATATACTAAGGTCATACAAGTCTCATAGGAACCCTTTAGTTGTAGTAAGAAGGGCGGCTGTGTCCCCACTGAGGACCTGGCACCCGGCTCCCAGCCGTGGGCCTGCTTTTGGTCCTGGCTATCTTATACCTGGAATAATTACACACAAACTGTGTTTATTTAAATACTGCCTGACCCATTAGTTTTAACCTCTTATACATATTAGTTTAACCCATATCTAGTAATCTGTGTATCACCACGTGGTCGTGGCTTACCTGGAAGATTCTAAACAAAGTCCATCTTGGGCATGAGAAACATGGCATCTGCTCCAGTGCCTTCTCTCTCACAGCCTTCCATTCTGTCTACTCTGCCCACCTAAGGGATGCCCTATCAAATGACCAAGGCAGTTTCTTTATTCAACCAATGAAAGCAACAGAAATACAGAAGGACCCTCTTACATCATTTAGTGACTTTTTACAAAAATTAATTAGAACTGTACAAATAGGGGTAAGATATCCAGAAGCTAGATGAGTGCTTATTGAATCTCTGGATTTTGAAAATGACAACTTAGAATACAAAAAGTTATTTGTGTCTTTAAAGGTCATATCAGCAATAATGGATGAATGGATCTTGCACAGAGCCAATTATGAGTCTTTTGACTATAATACTGAGGCTTGGATAGGAGAAGCAATTTCCAAATGTATGAAGAAACATCAAAATAGCAAATATTTTTATTGTGGTACAGTAGGCCATCTAAGAAGGGATTGCAGTCAGGGTATTCCTAGAAATAATGCTTCTTATGGGAATGACAAAAACAAAAGGTCTCAAACTTCTAGATTATGTAGAAATTATGGCAAAGGCCAACATTGAACCAATGAATGGAGATGAAGAAGAGGCAAACATAGCATGTGAACACCATCTGGAAAATCCTTGGGATGGCCTCTCACAAATGGTCAGGTCAAAGGGGGTCCAGTCATTCCCAATCACTGTGGAGGACAAGCCTCCCCATGAAAGCTAGAAAATCCATTGTCTGCTGTACAAAAACCATACTGTTCTTGATAATAATCATGGAGGATGAATTAAAAATTCAAGTAGAAAATAGGAAAAGTGTATTTTTGGCAAACTTCTCTAAATGATTAAAGACCAAAGCTGAGAGAACAAATAAATAATTTTATAATTGGAGGATTATTGGACACAGGTGTGGATGTGGCTATTTGTGGCTATTGTGAAAGGTAATGTTTCTCTGATTTCCCTCTCTGTTTCTTTATCCCTTGTGTATAGGAAGGCTACTGATTTTTTTGAGTTGGTCTTGTATCCTGCCACTTAACTGAAGGTATTTATCAGCTGTAGAAGTTCCTCGGTAGAGTTTTTGGGATCGCTTATATACACTATCATATTGTCTGCAAATAACGAAAGTTTGATTTCTTCATTTCCAATTCAGATACCTTTGATCTCCTTATGTTGTCTTATAGCTATTGCTAGAACTTCAAGCACTATATTAAATAGATATGGAGAGAGTGGACAGCCTTGTCTTGTTCCTGATTTTAGTGGAATTGCTTTAAGTTTCTCTCCATTTAATTTGATGTTGGTTGTCGGCTTGCTGTGCATTGATTTTATTATATTTATATATGCTCCTTTTATCCCAAATCTCTCCAAGACCTTTATCATAAAGGGGTGTTGAATTTTGTCAAATGCCTTTTCAGCATCTAGTGAAAAGATAATATGTTTTTTTTTCCTTCAGTTTATTTATATGATGGATTACATTGATAGATTTACTTATGTTGAATCAGCCCTGCATCCCCGGGATGAAGCCTACTTGATCAAAATGGATGATTTTTTTGATGTGTTCTTGGATTCAGTTTGCCAGTATTTTATTGAGGATTTTTTACATCAATGTTCATAAGTGAAATTGGTCTGTAATTCTCTTTCTTGGTTGCATCTTTGTGTGGTTTAGGTATCAGGGTAACTGTAGCTTCATAAAACGAGTTTGGCAATGACCCCTCTGTTTCTATTATGTGAAATACATTAAGGACTATAGGTATTAGCTCTTCTTGGAAGTTCTGGTAGAATTCTGCATTAAAACCATCTGGTCATGGGCTTATTTTGGTTGGGAGGTTTTTGATGATAGTTTCTATTTCCTCACGACTTATGGGTCTATTCATATTGTTCATTTGTTCTTGATTTAATTTTGGTATATGGTATTCATCTAAAAATCTGTCCATTTCTTTTACATTTTCCAGATTTGTGGCATACAGGCTTTTGTAGTAAGATATAATTATTCTCTGAATTTCCTCATTGTCTGTGGTTATGTCCCCCTTTTCGTTTCTGATCTTTGATTTGAGTGTTCTCTCTCTGCTTTTTGATTAGTTTGAATAAGGGTTTGTTGATCTTGCTGATTTTCTCAAGAAACAAGTCCTTTGTTTAATTGATTCTTTGGATTGTTTTCCATGTCTCTGTTTTGTTGATTTCAGCCCTCAGTTTGATTATTTCCTGTCTTCTACTCCTCCTGGGTGAGTCTACTTCTTTTTTTTTTCTGGATCTCTCAGGTGTGCTGTTAATTCACTAGTGTGTGCTTTCTCCATTTTCTTTATGTGGGCAATAAGTGGTATAAACTTTCCTTTTAGGATTGCTTTCATAGTGTCCCATAGGTTCAGATATGTTTTGTTTATTTTCATTGAATTCAAGGAAGACTTTAATTTCTTTCTTTATTTCTTCCTTGGCCCAGAAGTGGTTCAGAAGTTGACTGTTCAGATTCCATGCATTTGTAGGCTTTCTGGGGGTGGAATTGTTAAATGCTAACTTTACTCCATGGTGAGCCGACAAAACTCAGGTGGTTACTCCAATTTTTTTGTATCTGTGGATTTTTGCTTTGTTACCAAATATGTGATCGATTTTCGAAAAGGTTCCATGAGATGCTGAGAAGAAGGTATATTCTCTCCTATTTGGGTGGAGTGTTCTATATAAGTCAATTAAGTCCATTTGATTCATTACATTTGTTATATCCCGTATTACTTTGTTAAGTTTCTGTCTGGTTGACCGGCCCATTGGTGAGAGAGGAGTGCTGAGATCTCCTACAATTATTGTGTGGGGTTTGATATGTGCTTTGAGATCTAGTAAAGTTTCTTCTACATAAGTGGGTGCTTTTATATTAGGGCCATAAATATTCACGATTGAGACTTCCTCTTGAAGAATTTTCCATGTTATAAGTATGAAGTGTCCATCTCTGTCTCTTCTGATTAATTTTAGCTTGAAGTCAATTTTGTTAGATATTAGTATAGCCACTCCTGCTTGTTTCTTAGGACCATTTGATTGAAAAACCTTTTCCTAACCCTTTACTCTGAGATAATGTCTGGCTTTGTGATTGAGATATGTTTCTTGTAAACAACAAAATGTCGGATTCTGTTTTCATTACCATTCTCTTAACTGGTGCCTTTTTATAGGTGAGTTGAAACCATTGATATTAAGTGATATTAATGACCAGTGGTTGTTAATTCTGGTTATTTTCTTTTTTGGTTGTAAGGTTTGTGTATTTCTCTACTTTCAGTTGTGCTGGTAGAGGGTTGTTAGATATCTGTGTTATTATGGGTGTTGTTTGCTTCCTTTTGTTGAGGTTTACCTTCTAGTACTTTCTGTAAGGCTGGGGTTGTGGCTATGTATTGCTTAAATTTGATTTTATCCTGGAATAACTTGTTTTCTCCATTGATGGTGAAAATAAGCTTTGCTAGGTATAGTAGCCTGGGCTTGCATCCATGGTCTCTTAGTGTCTGCAGCACATCTATCCAAGCCCTTCTTGCTTTCATGGTTTCCATAGAGAAATCAGGTATAATTCTGATAGATTTACATTTATATATTACTTGCCCCTTTTCCTTTGTGGCTCTTAATATTCTTTCTTTATTCTGTATGTTTTGTGTTTTAATTATTATATGGCGATAGGACTTTTTTTATGATCCAGCCTATTCAGTGTTCTGTATGCTTCTTGAACCTTCATATAAATGTCCTTCTTTAGGTTGGGAAAATTTTCTTCTATAATTTTGTTGAATAAATTTTCTGTGACTTTGAGCTGGAGTTCTTCTCCTTCTTCTACCAGTAGTATTCTTAAGTTTGGTTTTTTCATGGTGTCCCAGATTTCCTGGATGTTTTGTATTACAAATTTGTTGGATTTGTTGTTTTCTTTGATCAATGAGTTTATTTTCTCTATTGTATCTTCAGCTATGAGATTCTTTCTTCCATCTCTTGAATTATGTTGTTTATACTTCTTTCTGGAGTTCCTGATCATTTATCCAGCTTTTCCATATCCAGCCATCTCTCAGTTTGTGTTTTCTTCATTGTCTCCATTTCAGTTTTTAAGTCTTGAACTGTTTCCTGTACCTGTTTGGTTGATTTTCCTTGGTTTTCTAGGATATCCTTGAGATATTTACTCATTTCTTCTAACTCTTTATTAGTCTTCTCATCTCTTTCTTTAAAGGAGTTTTTTACCTTCTTTTTAATGGACTCTATCACTTTCATAATATAATGCTTAAGGTCAATTTCTTCTACTTCTTCTGGATTGGGTTGCTCAGATTTTCCTGTGGCATAATTGCTGAGCTCTGGTGTTATCATGTTGCCTTTTGGGTTGTTGGAAGAATGTTTGGATTGGCGCCTGCCCATCTCTTTCTGCTCTGGAAGAATCAACTGCTACTTAATAGGGGTCACTTGCAGTCTGGAGGGCTCTGCAGGCACTGGCTCAGGTCTGCTTTCTGTCTGGATGGATCAGCAGGCGCTGGATAAGTCGGCTTGCAAGTGGTACAGATGGATCAGCAGGAGTCGTCTGGATGGCTCAGCAGGCGCTGGCTAAATCTATGGCTCAGCAGGCATTGGCTAAGTCGGTCCAGATGTCTCAGCAGGTGCTAGCTAAATCTGCTTGGAGGCTATGTCAAAAGGGTGGGCTTGAAAGAGGAAGCCCGCTCAGCTGCACAAAGGCATTCTTGCAGCCTAGCACTGTCCACCAGACTTTATCCCAGAACCCAGCCCAATGAAGGGGGT
>JAQHUG010000640.1:120448-154710 GCA_028555095.1 Dicrostonyx torquatus
TGTAAGTTTTATCCCCTCCAATAAAATACCCCTTTTTAATCAACCTAGTGTAATATTGTCCTGCGACAATAAAATTAGAACATGAATGACATAAGTTAGGAGAAATTGGTTGTGGACTCTTAATGACTTTCAAAGGTTATTTGGAGACCATTATAGCATATGACTGACTCTTGGGATAACACCTGACCTAATAGTTCACTTAAACAAAACCTTAGATGGTGATAAAGGCTTGAATAGTCCCAGAGAATTAATCCCTTAAGTGGAAAAGAAATTGACAATTGTTGAGGAAAAATTACAGGAGGCACATATGGATAGGGTGAATAGAAATCTTAATTGTATTCTAGGCCTCTTGCCTTCCAGACTTTCTCCTACAGGAATTCTCATGCAAAGGATGATATTATCTTAGAATGGATCTTTTTGCTCCATAAACAAAGTAAAAAATTAAAAACTAAAATGTCTCTGAAATGATTACAAAAGGTAAATTGATACTTCATCAATTAGCAGGTATAGGCCCAGCAGAGATTATATTGCCTTTTACTTCTGATGAAAAAAAATAGGTATTGAAAGACAATAAACCATGGCAAAGAGCTTGTGCTAATTTTGGGGAAGAAATTAATAAAAATTATCCCAAAAACAATAGATTTAAACTTATAAAGATAATTTCTTGGATTCTTACTAATGGTAAACTCTTATACATATGTGTAATGGCAGTAAAAAGGAAGAGACAAAGAGACAGATGATAGATAATAGATTATAGAAGAGAGAAGATAGATGATAGATGATAGAGAGATAGATAGACAAATGGACAGACAGACAGAGATAGAAGATAGATAGACAGACAGACAGATAGATAGATGAAATTTTATGATTCAAGGTAGTAGAAAAACGATCATCAAAAGCTCCTGGAGTCTTTCAGTATTATTACGGATGCATTATCTGATCTTCCTCATATTACAAGAACCAGGGCAAAGAGTAAATATTGTTCAACTAAATTATAGGAGACAAAACACTGAAGTGAAATGAGTGAAAGATCATGAAAAATTATTTAGGTATAAACAAATCAAATGACCTTGTAAGGATATGAAATACCTTGCTTCTACTAATCTGCTACCATATGAGATCAATATGAAAGCAGTTGTGTTTTTTGTAGCTGTAAGAATCTATAAGTTCAGTCTATGCCAGTCCCTATATCTTCCCAAAACAGATTTATTGCTGGTAAATATTTCCTCACAAGTACTGTAGAGAGTGGCTGCAAAGTTCTTATTCTTTACTTCTTCTTAGAAGTTGCAAAGTCCAAATTTTGTTTTCATCTCAAAAGTATCACTTTGATGTGTATTATTATGCCAACCCAGAGACAAGAGAGGGTTATTAGTACTCCACAGGTTTAAAAACATCAAAGAAACCTGATAAGACTGTGGAAACTCTGATATTCTGCCCCTCAACTGCTTTTCACAGGAAAGCATGTAAGAAACCAGACTGAGAAGACCCATATATCAGTAGATAAACAAGACCACAGATTTCAAGCACAAACCACTGGGATATTTGCAGGCTTTGATGATGTTGAAAACATTTAAACAGTTATACAGATTCTAACAATATGCACATTGTAAACCAAGGCACAGCCTACAGGTTATTTCAAAGGCATATTTACAGGAGAAACTCTTTCAGTACAGAAATTTTAAATAAAATTTCCAAAGCCACAATTATGACAGATTCAAAATTAAAAATATAAACACTTAAGAAGCATATGGAAGGCAGTAAAATTAAATCTCTAAATGAATATACCAACTGCCTGGTTGCATGTCTCTTAGAAAACAAAATATATACATGGTTTTAAAGATATTCAAAATAATCCTCTCAAGTCGACTTAGTAAGATAAAAGAGAATATGGGTAGACATCTTATCCTTTAAAAGCTGACTGACATTTTAGCAAACATACATACATCTTTAAAAGGAAACATTAAACATGAAACTAAAGAAATTAATAAAAAATTTTATTTGTTTAAAATTTTCATCAATAAACTAAATTAATGGGATGAAATTTTTCTGATATAGAAGCAATATCATAGGTGTTGCAGCATGAAAATCAGAAAGTTGTGTCATATGAGGTTTATCCAAACCACTCATCCAGAAAGGCAAGTCTAGCCAGATCTCTCAGGTGCAAACAATTGTGGTAGTTTCCTTGTGCCTGCATTTCACATTGATGCAGAGTAAACTGCTCTACTCCAGCTAAGGAGCACATTGCAGCTGGGCTTCTCTGAGGAAGGTTATTGTTAGAGTTTGTATCACTGTGGGAGGAACAAGTGAACGCTGCATGCAGTAATAAACTCCCAAATCCTCAGCCTCTACTCTGCTGATTTTGAGAGTGAAATCAGTCCCTGATCCAATGCCACTGAACCTGTCAGGGATTTCAGAGTTACGTTTGGATACCAAATAGATTAGGAGCTGTGGAGTCTGGCCGGGCCTCTGTAGGAACCAGTTCAAATAGGTATTTCCAGTACTATGTAACAGACTCTGACTTGACTGGCAAGAGATGGAGGCTGATTGTCCAATGGTAACTGACAAAGAGAGTGGAGACTGTGTCATCACAACATCACCAGTTGTTCCTGAAATTATAACAGTATAATGAAAAGTCATGTGCAAACATTTTAAGAAATCTTTGTGAATTCTTTGTTATTCTTTTCAAGAGAATTCCTGCTATCCTTTGTGGGGTTTTTATTTAAATAAATCAAATGCTTTTTTCACACACTGAAAAAGTGAGTTAGAGGTTCTAAAGGTCATGGTCTATACCTCCCTTTCCCATCTAAATAGGACTCTTTACCTTAGAACAGTTCCTCTCTTTTTAATTTCTCATTTTCAAGTATCTAAACTTCATAAAAGAATCATGGAGAACAGGACCTGCTTCATCACACATGGAAAGCACACATCAGGAGCCAAAGGTTACCCTTTGTCTCCATTCCCCACGTTTATCTCCCACTGTCCTTACCTAGAATCCAGAACATTAGCATAAACAGGGACTGGACAGGACACATCATCTTGAGGAACAAATTAAGTAGAACTATCTGTTAAGGCTAGAGGACAGTTGAGATTTTATTTTAGTCCAGCAAGGCAAGAACCTCCCTGGAGAGCAATATGCAAATACCATTGTGTGTATAGCAGTCTACATAGAAAAGACAGTTTTGTGGGCTTCCAAAATTTGAGAAGTGAATCAAAGAGTTCTTCTTCTATATCAGGAGTAAAAGCAATAAAACAAAACTTGCTGACAGATGGGAGACTAACAGGATGCTGAAAAACTGATAATGAAATTCAAATCAGTTATAAATATTGATTAACAATGAAGTCTTGTTATTTAACTTGAAATTTTCTTAAATTTTAACTACAAAAAACAGCTAAATTTCAGAGAAACATGCAACTAATTATCCTCATGGTGAAATTAGCTCTACTACTTTGTACTCATAGTCTCTAGTGCACCCCAAGATTACAAGATGGAAGCAAAACATTCAACTCTCTCTTTAAATTATTGACTACACCCTTATTCTGTATTTATAGATAGACTTCTTATTGCGATCAAAGTGACTCTGTTAAGTTCAAAATTTGCTTCAAATCAAAATGCATACAATAATCATTACTATACTATATATGTATAGTATATAACATTATTATATATGTAACAGGAGGATCGGGCTGCTTGTCATGCCAACCCTCCTGGCTAACTTAACCCGAAATAGCCACACAGAAACTGTATTAGTTAAGTCACTGCCTGGCCCATTATCTCTAGCCTCTTATTGACTAACTCTCACATCTTGATTTAACCCATTTCTAATAATCTGTGTTCACCACGAGTTTGTGGCTTACCAGGAAAGATTCAGCATGTTTGACCTGGTGTCTCCATAGTGACTTTCTGACTGCCCTTCTTCCCAGCATTCAGTTCTGTCTTCTCCACCTACCTAAGTATTACCCTATCAAAAGGCCAAGACAGTTTCTATATTTAACCAATGAAAGCAACACATAGACAGAAGGACCTCCTACACCATTTCCCCTTTACTGTTTAAAAAGGAAAGGAAGGCTTTAATTTTAACATAGTAAAATTACTTATAACAAAGCAGTTATCAAGCAAGAATTACAGTTACAATATTTATATATATTTATCTTTTATCATAATGAAGAAAAACTGTAACTATAATGTCTATTTATTCTTCAACTCCATCAAAGTCTCCAGAAGGATATAATATTACCTAAGTAAATGACAAGTAATCAATGTCCAAAACTCTAGAAATGACAGAGACATCTCACTGCCTGTACAGTCACCCAAAGTTCTTCTGTACTGTTGGGTCATCTATATTTAGCCTATAGGCCCATGGTGTCCAGCAGACATTTCCATGAAACAGGAAATTTTAAAGACAGTTAAGTCATTTTCTTCTGTGTCTTTCAGAATGTCTCCCAGACTCTTTCATGAAACAGGAACCCAAAAGGATCATCTCACCTTTAGGCAAGTTCAGCAGTTATCTCTCTGCAGGTTCTATATGTCCAATGAAGCACTCCAGGCAAGAGAAGTTTCTCGTTCAAATGACTAACCAACTCCATAAGGAGCCTCTTCAATGCCCATCTTCTTCAGGAAGTAGCTTGGTGCTGCTAGAAGCAGTTGTGTCTCATTGTCATGAAAAGCCCTATGTTATTAAGACATTTTAAATGCCATATTCTGTAGTCTTTGAAAAATATGAAGAATGCCTATCTAACTGAAATATATCTCTATATATCTAGAAAGTCTAACTAGCATGACTACAAGCTTGACTATTATTGATGATCATCCATTAACAGCCTATATTTCCTAATTATACATTACATTTTTAAATAAACCACACAATCACAATACCTTAATCAAGATGAGAAATACATATGCATATAACAAAATTTACATTAAATTTATATCAAGAATTATACCAATGTAAATTATTCATATTTATATCATATCCCCCTTTAAATGTAACAGAACATTTTAAACAATATTTGGGAATAAGGGTGCAGTTATTTATCTCCAAACTTCTTCTTGCTATATGGGGGTGCTGTTAATCAAGTCCTTCATGGTATATTTTGTGTACTAGGTTCATCTCAGTCAGCAGTTGACTGATGTAATTTTTTGAGGGTATACACAGCAACCTTTTAGGGGGTGTGGTCTATCATATCAAATAGGTCTAGAAGCAATCCACAGGGTCTCATCCTCTGTGAAAACAAAAGAAGAACCTCTTTTCCAAAGCATCATATCTTTAGACCCAACTACTGAAGTCAAGATACCTTTATAATATACATGCTGGATTAGCTTAGCAGCACATACAATGAAAAGTCTCTCTGTACTTAGCTCCTTCACAGTCAAAAATTTCAAACAAAACAAAAAATATACAGAATCCAGACTCTGTGAATTTTCCATTTTTACATGGCTTTTTTTACTTTATTTAATCTATGATTATCTGTACTCTGTCTCTTTAAAACCTTTATCCTTTTTTAAAGGCATTAACTTTATTTTATGACTCTCTATATTCTTTTTGTTCTCTCTCCCAAGCCTATGTACACCCATCCAACACTGTGACCCATTTAGAGGTCTTTTATGTCTGAAACTGTCCTATTGTGAATCTGTAATTCTCTAGTGTCTTAAAGGGCTTTTAAAATGATAAGCAGCTTTTTGCAGCTGCTCTGGATGTTGGCTCTGCCTCTCTCCAATTTCAAAATGGTGGATGTACCATTTCTGCTAGCTCTGGGGCTGCCAGGTAGGTGTCGCACTCAGCACTTGAACTCTGACAATGAGCATGTAGCACATAAACTCTTTTTTATCTGAGTTACAGCAAAATCTTCCCTGCAGAGCACTGCACAGCCTGGAAACATCTCTGTGTATGGTGGCGGGAATCTACCCTGCTCTCTCACCTGCCCAAGCCTGATCCCGCAGTCTGCCCATGAAGGAAGAGCTGAGCCATGGGCATGATCTCAGATACTTTTCTCCCAACCATGAGTGGGCACACAAATACTACATAGCCAGAGTTTGCACCATTGGCAAGGCTCAGGAATCCTTGTATTATAATGCTGCAGCTTTTTTTTATTGTTAAGTCAGGAAAGTCTCTTTGTTGTACACCACCAGCAAGCATCAAAAAGTTGTGTTAAACTATATTTGAGTCTAGAATTCCTTTTAAAGCCCTCTCAGGTTTTATGTGGAGTCAGTTCATCATGTTGGAACATCAAATGCTAAGGAAGGTAGGGTCTCTTTGTTTGTCCCATCCCGCCTAGCTAGCTTACAGCCAGAATAACCATATAGAAACCCTATTAATTAAATCAATGTCTGGCCCATTATCTCTAGCCTCTTATTGGCTAACTCTCACATCTTGATTTAACCCATTTCTAATAATCTGCATTCACCACGAGTTTGTGGCTTACCAGAAAAGATTCAGCATTTCTGACCTGGCATCTCCATGGTGGCTCGCCATCTGCCCTTCTTCCCAGCATTCAGTTCTGTCTACTCCACCTACCTAAATGTTGCCCTATCAAAAGGCCTAGGCAGTTACTTTATTCAACCAATGAAAGCAGCACATAGACAGAAGGACCTCCTACACCAATACTATACATTCACAAAGAAATGCATGAATACAAGCTTTACTATACCTACCATATATGAACACATATTGTGTCATTCTTTTAATAGCACTGAAATTTTCTCTTGATCATTTCCGTAAGTTTACATATCAGACAAACTCTGAACTTCTTTCAGTCTGAGCAAATTATGTACTTTTTCATTTTCATATATATATATGAAAATAAATATTTATATTTCTTGCCTCAAGAAGTTGATAGTAAACATACTGTGAGTGTATTTGTATCAGATTACAAATGAACACTTATTTTTAGAAGATACATAGGAGTATATTTTGCAATCTCCATGTCAGATATAAAAATGAAGACTATTATAGTTTGTTAAAAATAGATTTATTTGCCTAACAATGTGAACATTTTGCAATCTACATCCTTCTCCCAGTCATTATGACATTAACTTATACACACAATAGATACTTCATCATTTCATTCCTATTTTAATGTTTGTTTTGTTTTCTGGTACAAAAGAAATACTACAGACCAATGTATAAATAAAAAATTATTGCATATCTTTTGCACAGAGCTCTCCCAGTAATTTTTGGTATTATTTTATTTTTCTCTTTTGGTCATTGAAGGCAAAGAATGAACATTATTTTGATGGTCATGGCTTCCAGATTTTTTAAAACAGTGGTCAGTGTTATTAAGTAAATGACAAGATATAAAATTGAGTTGCCTGTAAAAATATGTTGGTTCCATATAAAAACTGACTCAGTAATATCTGCTATGTTAGAATTAATATTATAAGTATCTTATTTTCTGCATGTGGAGATACAAATGACATCTCAGGTAAGCCACAAATTATACCTCAATTTGTTTTTTTAAAAAAAGATAATGAACAAATTACAGTCCCTTAAACAAATGACAGAATAAGTGCATAGTCATATAAAAAGCACCACATATGAGGACAAGTCTCTCAGCCTTCATAGAAAATGAGTGCAAATTTTCACAGTGCCAAACAAACATGAAACTAGAACATCTCAAAGAATAGTTCAGAGAATTTATAACTAGGCTGGGGTTTTGAAGTGACTTACAACACCAGACTGAGGATCTATGAAAGAAAGTATATGACGGACTATAATAACATGCCATAATTTATCTGTGAAAAAACACTGGCAAGAGACAAGGACAATTTCAAAATTTCTTTCTTGAAGGACTACTGTCTTAAATAGTCAATTAACTCTTCAGTTCAACAATGAATCCAAACAATCATTTTATTCATATTTATATAATGCATTTATATTTAAATTATAATAAATTATCAACATTCTAGAAGAAAGTGAAATATTCTCAAACTGGACCTCATAAAAGTGGAAATACACATTATATCCTCACATTCAGTCTTTTTGTATATATATTGCTTTAATTGATTAATGAATAAAGAAGATAATTTTGATTGTGATAGGACAGAGTAGAGCTAGGTGGAAAACTAAACTGAGTGCTGGAAGAAGGAAGGCAGAGTCAGGAGAAGCCATGGAGCCAGCAGAGGAGAAAGACATGAGCCACCAACTGGAACCTTGTTGGTAGGCAATGAGCCTAATGGTATAATATGGATTATTAGTAATTGATTAATGTAAGATGTAAGAGCTAGCTAGCAATACGTATAAGTGTTTGGCCAAGTAGTGATTTAAATAGTATACTTTCTAAATGATTATTTCAGTTTTGGAGTAAATTTCTTGTTGCAGTTTTTGACAATGCTCCAATTGCACTCAGAGAAAATCAAAAGAACAAATTACTGCCCATTTTTTTCATCCATACTAAACTGTCTACTGTACTGGGCTGTTGCTCAGTTTGAAATATATTACTTCTTATGTCAGGAAAGTCATTATCAGAAATGTGATTGTGCAGTTGAAGTGGAGTGAAGTCATTTCAGCTGGAAGAGTACATCTTGTAATTGCTCAGCTAAATGTGCGCATAAGCTTCAGGCCTAGTTGCATCTCAGAAAAGCTTCCTAAAAGTTAAATGTGCCATTAGAAGCGGTGTGGAGCTCAGTCCAACATTTCTGCTTTCATGGTTGGTTTATATTATGATCTATGTTACTGTGAGTATGAAATTATCTCTATTGACATTAAGAAGTTCCAGCATTCTGCTGATTCCAGGCTGTTGATTTTGAGGGTAAAATCTGTCTCCGACCTACTACCACTGAACCTCTAGGGGATCCCAAAAATGGAACCACTTTCATACTTGATGAGGAGCCTTGAAATCTTTTTCAGTTTTATTGGTACCAGTGTGCATGTATGACACTGTCTTCACTGGAATAGTGACTCTACTTTCTCCCATGTACTCACAGACAAAATGCTTTTATACATACAGTGTTGATGAAAAACTTAAATAAATAAATAAAAAAATAAAAATAATTTTAAAAAGCCGGGCGGTGGTCGCACACGCCTTTAATCCCAGTACTCGGGAGGCAGAGGCAGGCGGATCTCTGTGAGTTTGAGACAAGCCTGGTCTACAAGAGCTAGTTCCAGGACAGGCTCCAAAGCTACAGAGAAACCCTGTCTCGAAAAACTAAAAAAAAAAAAAAAACAACAAAAAAAAACTAAAAAAAAATACATACAGTGTTGAACAGTGAGCACAATCAGATCCAATTATTTATACATCCAAATTAATGTGTAAAGAAAAAAATCCCTCATATCCTTGTTTTCAATCTAGATTTATATATATTCCCTTACTCTTATTTCAGTATTGAATAAAGAGTTTTATTTATTTTTTTAAATATTTATTTATTTATTATGTATACAATATTCTGTCTGTGTGTATGCCTGCAAGCCAGAAGAGGGCACCAGACCCCATTACAGATGGTTGTGAGCCACCATGTGGTTGCTGGGAATTGAACTCAGGACCTTTGGAAGAGCAGGCAATGCTCTTAACCTCTGAGCCATCTCTCCAGCCCTAAAGAGTTTTATTATATGAACATAAAGACGCAATCCTCATAATAATACAGTGGTATCATGCTAATTAGACACATGAAACCAGAAGTTTCAATGATTTGCTTGTATGAAATTGAATCCCCCAGAATATTTAATAGAAACTTTGTAAAAATTTATATGTCTCCTGACTAGGAAAGTTTTATAGAGGATATATGTCAAAATAATTCTTTATCTCTTTTAAGTTGAGGGTTTGACTTAGCTTGCTTTTATATACGTATTTAGATCATATGTCTAACAAACATGGAATTTTAGTCTTAGGGTGTCTGGAAGGAGGAACATAGCATTTGCATAGTTAGTACTGCTTGTATAAATGTCCCAGATCCATTAATTAATATGTTGTGGGTGAACATATGAAGAAAACGATACTTGAATGATAAGTCCAGCTAGACTATAAGTTGACCTTCATGCCTTGACAGCTATGCTGAGTCACAGCATCCTGAAAATTAAAAAAAATACCAACTGCCCAAGACCAAGTTATGTTGGGCATGGGCTGATTAGACCCGTACCTTCTATATGTCTTATTTAAGGGGAACTTATGGACAATAAAACATTAATATGGCCCTGAGGTAAGAACCAGATGCCTGGTAAAGTTTCACATTAGTCACCCCAAGTTTTATGGACACAGAGCAAGAAGAGGTGCTAGGTGGGCGGGTTGTTGGTTTCACAGAGGATGGTAGATTAAGGGACAAAATGGGGAAGGGGATAGTCATTTGGACAAGAAAGGTTTATGACTTGTGTATGTAAGATAACACAGATATGTCTATAGAACATTAATTGAGTGGTTGGATATCATAGTCATGTTTGAATGATTGTTGTGTTGATGGAGAGTTTGATGTCCTATATAATTAGTTGTTAGTACATGCTTATATGCTAGGGGAATATAATTTAATGTACAATATACATAGATGTATTAATGTACTATATAAATTTATGTACAAGAAGTAGTTTAAAAAAATGTCAGCTTTGAGTGTTGACGGTGGGGGAGTGGTCCTTCCTTCTTCATGTCCTGAGGAAAAAAAATTCATTTCTGGTTTACAAGACCAGTGTAATGGTTATACTATCAGAACATTTAATCTAGGTCTAGAATGTTGTTTTCAATTATGCCTGCAATTGGTATGAAGATTACGATGATGGTGAAGTAGGCAATTGAGGCTACTTGTCCGATAATGATGAACGGGTATTCGACTGGTTGGCCTCCAATTCATGTGGGAGTAAAAAGGTGTGCTACTAGGATTCAGTACATTGTTTGTGTGATTGGGCAGAATGTTAGTTCTCCTTGTTTAGAGGTATGGAGGAAAGGCATGCATGCCAGGATTAGAATCGATAAAATTAGGGCTAAGACTCCTCCTAGTTTATTGGGAATAGATCGTAGGATGGTGTAGGCAAAGAGAAAATACCATTCTGGCTTAATGTGTGGTGGAGTATTAAGTGGATTTGCAGGGGTGTAATTATCTGGGTCTCCAAGAATATCTGGGAAAAATAAAACCAAAATTACGACAGATATTAATAGAAGTAGTGCTCCTAGGAAGTCTTTGAGTGTGTAGTAGGGATGGAATGGGATTTTATCTGCATCAGAATTTAGGCCTGATGGGTTATTGGAGCCGGTTTCGTGAAGGAACAGGAGGTAGACAAATACTATAGCTGTAATGATAAAGGATAGAATGAAGTGAAATGCGAAGAATCCTGTAAGTGGCTTTATCTGCTGAGAATCTGCCTCAGATCCATTCTACTAGGGTCGTGCTGATATAGGGGATGGCTGAGAGGAGATTTGTAATTACTGTGGCCCCTCAGAAAGATATTTGCACTCATGGGAGGACATAGCCTATGAATGCTGTTGCTATTACGAACAGTAGGATGATTCCTATATTTCAAGTTTCAATTATATTGTAGAAGCTGTAGTAGATCCCTCTGCCTACATGTAGGAATAAGCAAATGAAAAATATGGAAGCTCTGTTTGCATGTATATATCGGATTAGTCATCCGTAGTTTAGATCTCGGCAAATGTGTGTTACTGATAAGAATGCTGTTGCTGTGCCGGATATGTAGTGTATAGCTAGGAATAATCCTGTGAGAATTTGGATGATTAGGCATAGGCCGAATAAAGAGCTGAAATTTCATCATGATGAAATGTTTGATGGAACTGGGAGGTCAATGAATGAGTGGTTAATGATTTTAATTAATGGGTGGGTTTTTTGGATGATTGTCATTAAGTGTTTCTATAGTTGAATAACAACGATGATTTTTCATGTCATTGGTCATAGTTGAAGTCTATGTGGAAATTATGACAGAATCTATTTATTAAGTTTATTGGTATTGCTAGGTTGTTTAGGTACTTCTTTGAAGCCTTCTCCTATTTATGGTGGGTTATATTTAATTGTTAGTGGGTGCTCGGGTTGTTTAGCTGTGTTAGGGTTTGGGGGGGTCCTTTTTGAGCTTAATGCTATTTTTAATTTACTTAGGAGGAATAATAGTTGTATTTGGTTATACAACTGCTATACCGGCAGAGGAATATCCTGAGACATGAGTGTCTAGTTGATTGGTGTTTGGGGTTTTGGTAATGAGCATTTTCATAGAGGTAAATACGTTATTTGTAACAAATTATTATGAGGGGTTAGATATAGTGTTAGAATTTAATAGTTTAGGTGGTTGGACATTTTATGATGGTGATGGGTTAGGTTTAATGGGTGAAGGGGGTGCTGGGGTGGTTGCTTTATATAGTTGTTCTGCATGGTTAATGGTTGTCTCTAGTTGAACTTTGTTTATAGGTATATTTATTATTATTGAAATTACTTGGGGAAATTAATTGGCTAGTAAGATTGGGATAGATAGGAATGTAATAAGGAATGAGAGGAAATATAGTTTAACTATTCCTTTTTGGCTACTGAGGGTTGAAGAGTTAAAGGTATGGAAGGTGGAAGTAACTTTTGGGATAGCTTTTTCTAATCAGACTAGGTCTAAGAGAGGTAAAGCTGTTTTAAAGCTTATATTAAGTGTTTTTATAGGGAGAAGTCAGTGCATGATTGTTGGGAAATAGCCTGGAGAGGTTGAGAATGAGTTAGTGGTTGATGGTTTTGTTGGTAGAAAGTAGTTAGTTAAATTATTAAGTTCTAATGCAATGGCAAAGCCTGCGATGGTTACTATTAGTGCTGTGGTATTTAGGTATCAAGGTATAGTTATCACTTGAATAGTTGTCAATGGGATATTATATGAAATGAAAAAGCCTGCTGCGATGCTTCCTACAGAAAGGTGTTTGATTGGGTTGATTAATAATGGGTTATTTTCATTGATGGAAATTGAGGTGGCTTCTAGTGTTACTAAGAGCGCTCAGGTGTTGGTATAGCAGATATTTGCGGCTTCGATAATTAGGTCTTCTGAATAAAAGTCTGTAAGAAAAGGTATTCCTGTTAGGACAAGACTACCAAAGGTTAGGCATGAGGATGTAAATGGCATGGCTTTTGCTAATCTGCCTATTATTCAGATATCCTGTTCATCATTTAGGCTATGGATGATAGACCCAGAGCATATGAATAATAATACTGCTTTGAAAAATGTGTGTGCAAATATGCAGGAAGGCTAGGTAGGGCTGATTAATCCCTAGCAAAACTGTTATTAGGCCCAGTTGGCTTGATGTTGAAAATGCTACAATTTTTTAAATATCATTTTGGGTGAGTGTGCAGATTGCTGTGAATAGGGTGTTGATTGCACGTAAGCATAATATAGCTGTCAGGATAGTGTTATTGTTGGAGATGTGTGGGTGAAATCGAATTAGGAAGAAAACTCCTGTTACAACTATAGTACTAGAATGGAGGAGTGTGGATACAGGGGGCAGGCCCTTCTATAGCAGATGGGAGTCATGGGTGGAGGCCAAATTTTACTGATTTACCAGTGGCTGCAATAAGTAGGCCTATTAGAGATATAATGTTTGAGTAATAAATTATGAAGATTTGTTGAAGTTCTCATGAGTTGGTTTTTGTGCATAGTCAGGCTATTGCTAGGATAAAGCCGATATCACCAATACGATTATATAGGATGGCCTGTAGGGCTGCTGTGTTTGCATCAGCTCGGCCATATTATCAGCCAATTAATAGAGAAGACATAATTCCTACTCTTTCTCAGCCGATAAAGATTTGGAATAAGTTGTTAGAGGTGGTTAGGATAATTATAGTGATTAGGAATTAAGTCCTTGATGAATCGGTCTAAGCAAGTGTCTGAGTGTATGTATTATGGAGAACTGTATAACTGATCATGTGACAAATAGGGCTACTGGTAGGAAAACGATTGAGAAAAGGTCAAGCTTTAGGCTTAACCCAGTGGTGATTCAATGTCAGTTGGTGATTATTAGTTCTGTGCTGGAGTTGAAAAAGGAAGATAGGGGAATCAGACTAATGAAGAATGCGTACTTAATACATAGGTTTACATAGTTCGGAAAATTAATGTGTTTTGTTATTTTGGTAAATGATAAAATCATTGGGAAGATTAGGAGCATGAGGATGAGAAAAATAGAGGATGTAATTGAGTTTATTACTTTCATTTGGAGTTGTCCCAAGTTTTTGGTTCCTAAGACCAACTTCTATCTATACTTCTATCCTATAAAAGTAAGAAAGCCGGATGTTTAAATACAGAAGCATGAGTTAGAAGCTCTTACATACTTTCTCGGTAAATAAGGAGATTTATATCCTATCTTCAGATTCACAGTCTGGTATTTTTTAAACTATATTAACATAATGTGGGCATATGATTAGTTTAGGGTTGATTGTCAGTAGAATTAGGGGTAGGATATGAAGGGCTATTAGTGTAAGTTCTCGTGTGTGTGAGGGTCGAAGGTTATTTATGTGGCTAGTTATTTTACTTCATTGGGTAATAACAATTATACAGATGGAATACAAGGAGGTAATTAGGATATTAACGCATAGTAAGATAATAGAGGGGTTTGATCAAAAGAATAGTGAGATTGTAATTATTAGTTCTCCAATTAGATTAATTGTTGGTGGAAGGGCAAGATTGACTAGACTTGCTATGATTCATCAAGTAGCTGTAAGTGGGAACACTATTTGTAATCCTTGAGCTATGATTATTGTTCAGCTGTAGATTCGTTCATAGTTTGTATTTGCTACGCAAAATAATAGGGAGGATGTGAGTCCATGGACAAATATTAGTGCTGTGGCTCCTATGAAACTTCATGGTGTTTAAATTACGTTTGCTGCGATCAATAAGGCTATGTGGCTTACTAAGGAGTAGGTGCTGAGTGACTTCAGGTCTGTTTGTCGAAGACAAATGGAGCTGATTATAATTATTCCTCATAATGACAAGAGGATAAATGGGTATGCTATGGTTTTGGTTACTGAATCAAGAATTATGGAGATCCATATTATTCCATAGCCTCCCAGTTTTAGTAAGATTGCTGCTAGGATTATGGAGCCTGCAATGGGAGCCTCTATGTGGGCTTTTGGGAGTCATAGATGGACTCCATATAAAGGCATTTTAATTAAAAAGGCTATATACATGCTAATCATAGGATGTTATTAGATCATGTTTGGTTGATGGGTGAGGCTGTCAGGCTTATCAAAATAAAGTTCAGGGTTCCTGTAGAGTTTTGAATGTAAAAAAGGGCAATTAATAGGGAGATAGTTCCTAATAAAGTATAAAATAGGAAGTAGATGCCTGCATTTAGTCGTTCTGATTAATTCCCCCATCGTGTAATGGTAATGAGGGTTGGGATGAGGGTGGCTTCAAACAGTACAGAGAACATAAAGAGTTCATTTGCAGAAAATGTTATGACAAGTAAGACTTGTAGTATTACTAACAGTGAGATGTAAAGCTTTTTTGCTGAATTCTGGTTCTTTTTTTATGTGATTTTGACTGGCTAGAAGTATAAGTGGAAGAAGTCAGGTTGTGAGGACTAGAAGTGGTGTGGATAAGGGGTCTGTGGAGAGTATAACAGAGAAGTTTTGACTTTTTTCATTGTTTGGTCATAGGAGGCTGATGGAGATAAGATCAATGAGAAGGCTGTATGTTGTGACATTGATTCATACTTTTTTGTTGTTGGAGAGTCAGGTTAGTGGTAATAATATGAGTGATGGAAAGATAATTTTTAGCATTGTAGTAGATTTAAATTTTGTATGAAATTAGAGCTGTTTGAGATTTTTGCCAGTAGGGCTAATACCACGGCTGCTTTACAAGCTGTGAATACTAGAATTACAATAGGAATTGGAAATATGATTTAAAGGAGTAATTGTGCTAGAATGAATAGGGAGAGCATTATTCCTTCTAGACACAGGAGAGTTGACATGAGGTGTGATCAGAAAATTAAGGTCCCTAGGGATAAGAAAATAAAGGCCAAGGTAATATTAAATACTGCAGGTATCAGTTTTGGTAATTATGATAAGTATAATAATCTAATGAGTCAAAATCATTATTTTTAGTTAAACTAATTACCATTTATTCTGTTCATTCTAGGCCTTTTTGTGTCCACTCATAGGCTAGGCCTAGGGCTAGGATAGTGATTAGGATGAATGCAATAAGGCTTAGCATGTTTATGTTGGAAAATTGCATGGCTCATGGTAGGGGTAGGAGTAGTGCAATTTGTAGATCAAAGAGTAGGAAAGTAATTGCTACTAGGAAAAATTTTATGAAGAATGGTAGTCGGGCTGAGCTTATGGGATCAAATTCATACTCATAGGGGTTGGCCTTCTCTGTGTTCATATTTACGTGTGGTAGTCAAAAAGCCATGGAAATTAGGATTATAGATAGGGTGATGTCTAGAATAAATAGGGAGAGCATTATTCCTTCTAGACACAGGAGGGTTGACATGAGGTATGATCAGAAAATTAGGGTCCCTGGGAATGAGAAAATAAAGGCCAGGGTGATATTAAATACTGCAGGTACCATTTTTGATAGAATAAGCAGTATGTTAATTACTGCTTATCAATTATTAATTCTTCTAGGTTTCGGCTAGAGCTAACTGATTGGAAGTCAGATGTATTGATTACAGTAAGAGAGTATGATCCTCATCAATAAATAGACACATATAAGAATAGTCAGACAACATCTACAAAATGTCAATATTATGCTGCTGCTTCAAAGTCAAAGATATGTTTTGATGTAAAGTGAAATTTTAATTGTTGAAAGAGGCAGATAATAAGGAAGGTAGAGCCAATAACTACGTGAAGGTCATGGAAGCCTGTTGCTATAAAAAATGTTGATCCGTAGATTCTGTCTGAGATAGAGAATGATGTTTCAAAGTATTCTGAGGCTTGTAAGATAGTAAAATAAACTCCCAGGAGAATTGTGATAAGAAGGGCTTCATTTACATTGTTACATTTGCCTTCTATCAGACTATGGTGAGCTCAAGTAATTGATACCCCTGATGCTAGGAGAACCGATGTATTTAAAAGTGGGACTTCTAGTGGGTTAAGTAGGATAATTCCTGGTGGTGGTCAGCAGCCTCCTAGGTCATAGGTTGGAACTAGGCATGAGTGGTAGAAGGCTCAGAAGAAGGCTGCGAAGAAAAACATTTCAGAGATAATAAATAGGATTATTCTGTAGTGTAGGCCTTTTTGGAAAATGAGGGTGTGGTGGCCTTGGTAGGTTCCTCTCGAATTACATCATGTCATCATTGATATATGGTAAGTATATTAGCCAGAAGGCTTAGTGAGAGCAAAATTACTGAGTTGTAGTGAAATCATATGACTAGGCCTGAAGTTAGTAGGAGGGCTGAAAGTGCTCCAGTAAGGGGTCATGGGCTAGGGTTTACTATATGAAATGCATGTGTTTGGTGGGTCATTATGTATTATCATATAGGTAGAGGCTGACTAAAAGGATGAACACATAGGCTTGGATCAAGGCTACGGTGAATTCTAGGATAGTTAGAAGGGCTAGCATAATGAATATGATTGTGGCTGTAGGTGGGCTGATGTTTGTAAGAACTAGTGTGGCACCTCCAATAAGGTAAATAAATAGGTGGCCTGCAGTAATATTAGCTGTTAAATGGACTGCTAGGTATATGGTTTGAATAAATAGGCTAATAGTCTCGATGATAATGAGTATAAGGGACGAGGGAGATTGGGGTGCCTTGGGGTAGGAAGTGGGGCAATGAAGCTTTTAATTTGTGGCAAAACCCTAGGATCACAGGCCCTGCTCATAGTGAAATTGCCATTCCTAGATTTGTTGATAGTTGTGCTGTTGGAGGAAATATGTGTGGTAAAAGTCCTTGTAGATTTGTTGAGCCAATAAATATAATTAAGGAAACTAATATAAGAGATCATGAGTGGATTAATATTATTTGTTTAATAAGTTTTACTAGTCATTGTTGAAACGGATGGAAGTAGTTAGAGATTAATCATTTTGAAGAGGTTATAAGTATTGATGGGTGTATGATAATGAGAATAACAATGGGTAATCCTATTATTGTTGGGGTAATGAAAAAGGCAAATGAATTTTTGTTCATTTTGTTTCTCAAGGGTTGTTTGGTTTTATAAGTTGAATTGATTTGATTGATGGTGTTTGTGGGAAATTGTGAAGTGAGATTTTGAGTTGTATGAGAATAAATAGTGTAATTGGAGTAGATAAAACAGTAATAAATCATGTAGATGTGTTTAGTTGTGGCATTCACTACAGAGATTAAGAATCTCTAACTTAAAAGTTTAGTGCTATAAGCTTCGTAATGTATCAAATTATTGATAGAGATCAGTCTTTGAAGTTTTTTAAAGGAACTATTTCAAGTACAATAGGTATAAAACTGTGATTAGACCAACAGATTTCTGAGCATTGACCATAGAATAAACCGGGATGGTTAGATGAGATAGTTGCTTGGTTTAATCATCCTGAAATGGCATCTGCTTTTAGTCCTAGAAAAGGGACGGCTCATGAGTGTAGGATGTCTTCAGATGAAATTAGTATTCGGATGGGGAGTTCTATAGGAAGGACAACTCGGTTGTCTACTTCTAGCAGGCATAATTCACCTGGTTTTAAGTCAGTGGTTGGGATTATATATGAATCAAAGTATAGGTTTTCGTAGTCTATGTATTCATATCTTCAGTATCATTGGTGGCCCATGGTTTTTTCTGTAAGGGCTGGGTTATTGATCTCCTCTATTATGTAAATGATTCAGAGGGATGGAAGGGCAATTAAAATAAGAATAATGGCAGGTAAAATAGTTCAAATAATTCTTGGGAGTTTATAGTGCTTGTGTGTGTTAATTTGGTTGTTAATATAGTGTGATATATAAAGTACTAGGGAGCTAATTAGGAAAACGCTTATGAGTGTGTGGTCCTGGAAGTTTATTAATTCTTCTATGATGGGTGACGAAGCATCTTGTAAGCCTAGTTGGAATGGGTAAGCCATGTAAGATATATAGAGTTTAGTCTATAATTTAACTTTGACAAAGTTATGTAATTTATTTACTAATACCTATTTGAGAAAGACATAGAGGTTATGGTGCTGGCTTGAAACCAGTTTTAGGGGATCCTTCCTTTCTTATTTCACTTTGATGAAAATAGGTTCTTCAAATGTGTGATATGGTGGTGGGCAGCCGTGAAGTCATTCTAGGTTTGTAGGTACATGGTCTACATGAAGTACTTCTCATTTGGAGGCAAAGGCTTCTCAGATTATGAAGACTATAATTAGTACAACTGTGAATGAGATGAAATATCCTATAGAAGATACTGTATTTCATGTGGTTAAGCGTCTGGGTAGTCGGAGTAATGTTGTGTCATGCCAGATAGACCTAAGAAATGTTTTGGGAAGAATGTTAAATTTACTCCTACAAATATGAGGGCAAAGTGGGATTTAGCTCATATATCATCCAGTGTGTAGCCTGTAAATAATGGAAATCAATGGATGAACCCAGCTATAATAGCGAAAACAGCTCCCATTGATAGGACATAGTGGAAATGTGCTACTACGTAGTTTGTATCATGTAGAACAATATCTAATTGGGAGTTAGAGAGTACAATGCTTATAAGTCCTCCTACTGTGAATAGGTAAATAACCCCTAATGCTCATAGTATTGCAGCGGATCATTTAATATTTCCTCCATGTAGAGTTGCTATTCAGCTAAATACTTTTACTCCAGTTGGGATTGCAATAATTATTGTGGCTGATGTAAAGTAGGCTCGTGTATCTACCTCTAGTCCTACTGTAAACATATGGTGGGCTCACATGATAAAGCCTAGGAAACCAATTGATATTATAGCTCATACTATTCCTATGTAGCCAAATGGTTCTTTTTTACCTGAGTAGTAAGTAACAATGTGGGGAATAATACCAAAGCCAGGGAGAATGATATAGACTTCTGGGTGACCAAAGAATCAGAATAAATGTTGGTAAAGAATTGGGTCGCTGCCTCCAGCTGGGTCAAAGAAAGTGCCATTTAAATTACTGTCTGTGAGAAGTATTGTAATTCCTGCAGCTAATACTGGGAGCTAAAGAAGCAGTACAGCAGCAATTTGGACAGATCAGACAAATAGAGGATTTGATATTGTGCTATGGCTAAGGGTTTCATGTTAATAATTATAAAGATAAAGTTGATAGCCCCTAGAACTGAAGATACCCCTGCTAAGTGGAGAGAGAAAATAGTTAGGTCTACTGATGCTCCTGCATGTGTTAAGTTGCCGGCTAATGGTGGGTAGACAGTTCAACCTGTTCCTGCTCTAGCCTCTACTATTAAGGATGCTAGTAAAAGAAGGAATGAAGGAGGTAAAAGTCAGAAACTTATACTATTTAATAGTGGGAATGCTATATCAGGGGCCCCAATTATAAGTGGAACCAATCAGTTACCAAACCCACCAATTATTATTGGTATAACTATAAAGAAAATTATGACGAATGCATGGGCACTAACAATTACATTGTAAATTTGGTCATCATCCAAGAGAGCGCCTGGTTGCCCGAATTCTGCTCAGATTAAAATCCTAAGGGCTGTTCTTACTATGCCTGCTCAGGCCCTGAATAAAATGTATAGGGTCCAATATCTTCATGATTGGTAGAGGATAATCAGCGGTTAATGAACATAGATAAAATGGCTGAGTAAGCCATTAGACTGTAAATTTAAGCACAGAGGATAGGGCCTCTTTTTACCAAGCCTTAAGGTGGTAATCACATCGAACTGAAAATTTGAAGTTGTAGAGAACTGACTCTACTAAGGCTTCTCCTGCTCCCTTTTTGACAGGCAGGAGAAGTGGATTGAAGCCAGTCTAGAGTGTTTAGCTGTTAACTAAAAGTTTATAGGTTTGAGTCCTATCAATGTAGTTGAGGGTTTAGATGGGTTGGAAAGATGGCTCAATGGGTAAGAGCATTGGTTGTTCTTCCAGAGGTCCTGAGTTCAATTCCCAGCAACCACATGGTGCTTCACAACCATCTGTAATGAGACCTGGCTCCCTCTTCTGGTGTGCGGGCATACATGGCGGCAATATGTTGTATACATAATAAATAAAAAATCTTTAAAAAATAAAGTCAATATTTTTTTAAAAAGATGAAAATGAAGATTTGCATTTGTATATCTAGCTTGGAGATTGAAACTGAGGATGGATAAACATTTTTGAATTGCTGAAACAATAAATCATGTACATCAAAGCATTTCTGGAGTATTAAAATAATACATTTCATCTCTTATATACAGTATCAGTGTATTTGTTATGATATCTAAAAGACCACGATTTTAAGTCAGCCCGAATCAGAAAAGGACACTTCATCATGTTGATGTTTCCAAAGCACTTATCCTATTTTGTGGGTCATAAACTAATATGGAACATATCGCTTAAAGTTTGTGGAATTTTTAAAACATGGACACGGCACTGAACATTAAGATTGTAGAACAATGATATGTCATCATCTCAAATACAAATAATTATTTCTTTAATGGCCAAATTGTGACACCCAAACAATGAGCCCCTGTTGGACATATCTGTGACAATTTATGCCTCTAATTTCCTGAATTGAGTATCCAGACTTGTCAAGGTTTATAGTAAGATGGGATATGACAGTTATCAGTTGAAACAGGACATGATAGTTTTAGCATCAGCCTTAGTAGATGATGCTCTTCTAAGGTGTGTCTTCTGGCAGGAATGGAGATTCCCCCTTTTATTTGACTTTTATCTTAGCAAAATATTCAAACTATAATCAATATTCATTATCTGAGGCTTCTTGTTAAAGAATTACATCAAGATTTCAAACATGTACAGAAGTACAGAAGCAATGTGTCCTTTCACACAGGAATACACAAAGAACATACTGTTTAAATATAGGATAACCTAGTTTTCAGAATTAATTTTAAAGTGAACTTGGACATTTGACTATGAAAATTAACATTATATTAATTAAAACAGTATTGTTATTAAGCAGCTATAAATATTTTACATATATTTGCATATTAAATGTACTAATAAATATATCTTTCATATATATTTAAAAAACAAATGTATATGGAGTGATAAAATTATTGTGTTTGCCCATAATGCACCAGACAATTAATAAACCAACTGAGAAAGCCTGGCAGATGTTTATTATGGGGATGAGCTATAAGGTCTCAAATACCTACTTGTCATCTCTTGTGCTCTCCCTGACTCCTACTTATGGTTACAGATGTGAGCTTTGAGGTGCTCCTACTGCCAGACTTTTGTTTACTGTGGACAGAAGTTTCTGTCCTACCAAATCCCACAGTCATTCATTCCCAACAAAACACACAGAGACTTATATTAACTCAGGCTTTTTATTAACTAGCTCTTACAACTTAGATTAGCCCAAAATTCTTAACTGTGTTAACTACATGGCTGATATCTTTTATCAGTTAGGTATGTTTATCTTGTTTCCTCTGCATCTGCCTAATGATTACAGACTAAAGCTTTCCATCTTCTCAAAATTCTCCTAGTCTTGTCTCTCTAATTATATTTCCTGCCTGGCTACTGGCCTATCAGTGTTTTATTAAACCAATGCAAGTGACAAATCTTTGCAGTGTACAAAAGCACTATCTCACAGAATTTGGCCATTATTCACTCTAACCATCTGAAATCGTAATGTTACTTAAGGTTTCTATTATATAACGTTCTTTGGTCATAGTGTCTCATGAATAAATGAATAAATAAATAACTAGGGCACTTGAATTTTACATGAAGTCAGCAATCTGGACATGAGATATAATCTGTACTTTCAGAAATGAATACCAAAATAAGATATGAGTCACCACAGAATTCTAGTGTCCCATTATATAATTGCTTAGTAGCATTAATGCATTCGGAATCTCAATGGCCTCTTTTCTGTCCCAAGAAAGCATCTCTTGTACAAAGCAAGCACATAGGATTTATTGAATAAGGAAACAAGTGCTGATGGGGGCAGTTATTGAAGCACAGTATTGATTTTGCTAGGTCTGGCTTCTCTAAAACTTCCTAGGAATCTCAGGCTAAAATTTAAGTTACAATATACCTGTGCAATCTTTCCATTGTAGATTATATAGGGAAGCACTACAAAGCTTAGCATTGTATTTTGAATATTCTTATATTAAATATCATTTTAGATTTATATGCATGTTGATAAAAGCAAAAATAGCCAACTATATTACAAATAAATTCTATGTATCTACATATAAAATATATTCACAGTAAATAGAAAATGCAATCAGTCTAGATATGTATTAACTTATAGATGCCTAATGAAAATGTTATACATATAAACTATGCAATTTTATTCAGCTACAAAGAAAACTGAGTCCATAAATTTAAAATAAGTGTCTGGTGCTGGAAACTTTATCCTGGGGGGGGAGTCAAAGACTAATGTCATGTATTCACTCTCACAAGAGGATTCTAATTTTAAATTATCGGATTTGAAGTTTATATCTGGAGTGTGTAAGATTGGAATTTGAAAGGTTTGTTGAGAAAGGAACTGAGAAGAGAACATAAGTAGGAGAGAGAGAGCAGAATTTGTGTGATGTGAAGGTAGACAACAGGAATACTATGAAAAAAAAGTTGAAGTAAGGACAGGGCAGAAAAGAGTGGAAGAGGAAAGAATGTTGAATAAACAAAAATAAGAGGGCATCACCAGAGACACATATTTTCTAACTCTATTATTATTTTCTGAATCAATGAAGCACTCCAATGTTGGATAATGGTCCTCTTGAAGCCACAAGTTATAAAACAATAACAATAGTGTCATGTATAGGATCTCATTAGGCAGGAGGTATGAAAGTAGCATAACAATAGAGTCTATTGTCAGTTTTCTTGCTTGGTCACCAGAGCTAGGTCACAAATCCCTATCACTCAAGATCCAATGAACTTTGGTTTCAGAACATACCAAAATGATGTTTGAATTCAGCTGAAAGTCTTCTGTTGGATGATTAACTTTTCAGTTCTAGAAAATTGTCTACAAAGTATTAGTGGTGAAAAAGTTATCAAGTGTCTTGCTCAGCTGTGGACTTGATAACCTATAATAATGACAATATGCTTTGCAGGATGCTAATTTGTGTGATATTCCCAATCACAGGACTAATTTAGAGCCTTCTGGAAGAGATCAAGTGTCTGATAATGCAAGGCCAGTCAAGTGTCCATGGCTGGAAAACTTATATACTCTTTGAGTTTAACTTACAACTGATATCAAATTGTTTTCTAATTATTATTTTTATACATATTAATTAGTAATTATGTCACTCTTCATCAAAAAAATGTTTTTGTAGTGGGTGGTCCTTAATGTATAGATTCACAATTCTTAAAATACTAAATAGATTTGACAAGTGAAATATTAAATATAGTCTTTTAAATAAATTTAAAAAGTTCTAACTACAACTATAACTGTGGAGTATTCACAATTATCCTCAGTGGATCATGATCATCATCTGATTTAGGTTCAAGAAATATTTCCCAGTAGGATGTAGATAGAAAGACAGAATGAGAGGACAACAAAGAATGCCTGAAAAAGTGGACTGTGAGCATGATCATTGTACACTTGAACTCCCTGCTGTGGTTACCTGGACACAATATGCACAAGATTGGATCCACTGACATTTTATCATCCATGGCGGAGGAACTAATGAGTCCTTCCTTCTCACAGAGAGGATGTTAGCAGTTGATGGTTTCTGGGAAATGTGTGCAATTCTCTTTAGCCATGAAACCCAAGAAACTGCTATGTTTAAGTAGATGAGAACCAACTCATGCTCTTGCAAACAAAAATAAATTCACCTGTCAATTATAAAAAATACAGTTGGAGGAGAATTATTGGGAATAAGAATTTTCATGAAAGGGAAGAGAATAATATAGAGAAAGAATAAAACAAAAATATTATTTACATTTTTAAGAAACATTAAAGAAAATTGAAAACAGTGAATAGCATAGGCACTACATGATGCACAATTGCATGAATACATATTATACACCTATGAAAGAAATTCAGTGCATAATGCTTGTTCAAAAGAACAAATAGCATAAAAAATTGAAATTTTATCAATACATAAAGCACAAATCTACAAACACATAGGAACAGAGGAAGAAAAATATTCAAAAAAGAAAAAAAGAAATAGCATAAATACATTCTTATTCATTGATAACTGCATAAAATTAGAACTAAATATGTAGTCAATATAGTTAGAACAGTTGGAATGGAGAAAAAAAGAAACTTTTGCTTGTCAGAAATGAAATAATTATGAGTAAATACATTTTCTGAAAGTAATAGAGTCAATGAACAAAAGTATATAAATAAAAACATAAGGAAGTATAGTATTCAATATATATTTCAATTAAAGGAATATTATTCAGAAGAATAAAATATGACAAATTAAGCAATTGCATAGAAAAAAGATAATTAAACAAAGGAATATGTCAGGGTATCTTGAAGGTGGATTTCTCTTGGGCCACCAGGTCACCAAAAGCAACATAAAAACTATAATTAACTTCAAAATTGAGCTGATAACATAGGCTTGTATCTAAGTAGAAAAATCAAATCAAAGAAATTTATTTATCTATTTTAAATAGAAATAATTTTTTTTATTCCTCATCTCCTTATTGCCCATTCTGCTTGATTTGTGTCTCAGGGCATCTCTGCCTTTCTTTCACAGTGTCTTCTCTGTCTAGAAATCCTGTCTAAATATTGACCATTTAGCATTTTATTAAACCAATCAGAGCAAAACATCTTTAAAATGTTTAAAGGAATGCTCCACAACATTGCCCCCTTTTTGTCTAAATAAAAAAGAAAGGTTTTAACTCAAACACAGTTAAACTTTACATGATAAAAACAACTCTCAGATAATAGTTACAGTTACAATGTCCAGTCCATCTGCATTTGTCAAAGAGAAAATATTACATTTTCTATCCTGCCCCTAGTCAAAAGTTTTATACCTAAAATATTTTTTATAAAAACTAATATTATTATATTAAAAATATCTTTTTAGACCATAAAATATCATTTTAGGTAAACATTTTAAGTTTTGTATCTCTCAAACTTATAGTTTTGTATCTCATCTAAATTTCTTTTCTGAATTTACGAAAAGGAAAGCCATAAAACTATAGCTATCCAGTTTTCATTCTTCATCAGATTCTCAAGAAGGACTTTAACTGGAGATTTCTCTCCCACACTCTAGTTCCCGAAAAATTACTCTGAGGTTCAATATTAATAACGGACAGTTTGACCTGCTAGCTCAGGCTTATTATCAGCTAGTTCTTAAAATTTAAATTAACCCATTTTTATTATTCTTGTTTTTACTACCAGGCTTTTGATTTGTTACAGTCATACATTCTCTCAGATTACTTTATCTATGCATTTTTGTCTTACTGTTTTTATGTGTATGTGTATGGTTTCCATTATTATTTTTATGGTATATGTGTGCATATATTTGTTTAACTTTATCTTATCTTTTCTTATTCTATTATTTGTTTCTTTGTTGATTTGTTGTCCAGAGAGAGACAGACAGGAAGAGAGAGAGATGAAGAGAGAGAGAAAGAGAAAAGGAATAAAGGAATTCCTTGAGTAAATGTTTGGGAACGTGATTAGGATCTTGGATGAAATGGCTGAGATGAAACTGTGAGCAGAATATACTATATAAATATCAATATTTCAATTGAAAACAAAGAAAACAACATCATCAATCTCTTGTTTTATGATAGCATAATAGTTTGCATAACTATAGTTAGTACATGCTTTCAAGTTTAATCATCCATCTAGGACACAGCTTGTTCAGGTTGATACAATCCTAGGGCTTCAAGCAAGTTTCCCAGCTTTTTTCACTAGTACTTGCCAAACTTACTAAGCGCCAAATGCCTTTCTCATTGCTCAATTTCCTTGATAATCATGCCAAAATACGTTAGAAGCCCAGACAGAGTATAACAGAAATTCATGATTTTTAATTAAAACAAAATCTGAATCACTAACATGGATTCTTTGGCTAGGCAATTTATCTGCAATACTTCCTTTGTGATTGCTCTGTTATATTAATTCCATCATGTACAGCCAATTAAAATAATGAGTACCTTTCCCATGTGAAGAAAATGAGGTATTAATCTAGCCCTGATTCTTTGCCTACTGTGCATGCATGAGAAAAGCTATTGCTTCTTTTCTATGATACCTTTGACCTAAAAAGTCATTCCATCCTGTTGTCATTGTGTTTTTGTACATTTGATCAGATGGCTTATTCCATATTGCTGATGAAAATAGAACATAAATCCTTCATAAGAGTAACTGAAGCCCTTTCCCCATGAACAATCTTTCCAGGCATTGAAATATGTTATTGAACTGTGAGCCAGAATAATTCCTTACATTGTTTTTGTGAGGGTATTTTATCATAGTAACAAGAAAGGAAACTAAGCTAAGTAGATTGCAGTGTGTAAATAGAAAAAGCTGGGCTTTGCCTGGTTGTTACACTATGGATTCTCCATTCCTGGACCTCTATGAATGCAAACCCTGCTTTTTTGCTTACTTTCTTACTCACTTTGAATATTCAGTATCACAAACACTGTGTGGACATGTTGTTGAATTTAATATGGCTTCAGTTTCCAAATGTAAATCTTTCAAAGTCGTTCCTAGTACTCAACTCTTCTACATAATGGTCTCTACTGATCTATGTGCAGCCTTAGAGAACTGTGCTCTCCTTGGAACTAGGGAAGATTTTGTGTTTGTAGCATATGGTAGAGAACATAGAACTTTCAAGAATCAAATGAATATTAGTTAGAGTTAGAGTTAAAATTTTGAAAACGGTGGATTATGTAAACAGAGGGCATAAAGTTTAGGATAGCATTGTGAGACATCCAAAAAATGTCACAAAATATATGCAGTGCATTCTCAATAAAAGAGAGAACTTGGAGAACTAAAAGGAGTCCTGATTTTGGATAGTTTGGACTAAAATAACTTGCATAAGACTGATGAGTGGAGGGACACAAGATTGTTTAGGAGAGAATGAATCAACAATGATTTTAAAAGTTTTGTACTTCTTGTTCATTTCGAGAGGATTGGGGAATCAAAGCAAAGACATATTTTATGATCAATGATAATACTAGCCAAAGTTAAAATGGGAGAAAATTGACAACAGTTATGAATTTGCATATGAAGATATTTTTTTCTGATTCTGTGATGAATGTTTTGTATAATTGATAAGTGTGTCAAATACATATGAAATTATAAAGTCTAATGTGAAAGTTTAAAGCTTAGTTAGAATCTAACTGTATAGAAGTGAATTAAGTTGCAAATATTTTTCCTGCTTATATTTTATGTGTTCTGTCACTTATTTGAAATATTTATGATAAAGCATATAATGTTTAAAAAGTAAAATAAATGAATAACGTGTATTTTAGAAAAAAAGTCACCATTGTTAATGGGAATGTACTCCAGAACAACATGAAGAAAAATGGAGTAACAAAACACACACACACACAAACACACACACACACACAAACACACACCAATTAAAAGTTCCTAAGCTAATATTGTTCTTTGACACACAGAAAGGGACACACTATATAAAGGAAAATCTATTATTTCCTCTATGTCTTGGATACCTGTAGACTCTGGTGCTTATGACATGTCCCAGAGATGAACCCAGCCAACCCTTCAACTGGCTTGAGCCTTTCACACCCTTTTTATTTGCATGCCTCCAGAGCATACTTATCTGTTCTGTGCACTTGTTTAAAGGTATTCATGGGTTATGCAAGTCATTTTAAGTTAGAATAAAACATGAATGTAATGGTCCTCCCTAAAATTCTGAGGCTGTCATTGCTCTGATTTTCAGATAAAGAAAAGAGAAGTAAAGGCATTTATAACCTTTATTCTGAGTGATGTCAGGCTTTCATGTAAAATATCTTACAATATGACTACCATTCTCTGTTATATGTTTCCAACTTCTGTCTGAGGTATGATATCCAGATGACAAAGTATCCATCCACTCTGTCTGCTTTTCTTAAAGATAGAGTCACCACCATTTGCCATGCCAGTCAGAAACTAGGAAATGCTTCTCAACTATTGATTTATAAGACATTTAACCTACAAAAAGGAGTTCCATCAAAATTCAGAGTCAGTGAATCTGGGACAGGATTCACGTTTAACATGACTGCCCTGCAGTCTGAAGGTATTGTCACATAGTACTGTCTATAGCATCAGAGCTGTTGACACAGTGATACAAGTCATAACCCAAACATCCCAATGGTTCAGGGAGTATGCCTAAGATGGACTAGTTGCTCTCCCTAGTGGCTGCACCTGTTAATAACCTTGTTTTCAGTTCTGTGCTTTGAAAGTCATTGCGAGAATAGAACAGGACTGCCAACATAACAGCTGCACTTCTAACTCTCCTCCTCTTAGAGACAAGATCAAAGATATTAAAAATTTCCACACAGTTTGCTTAAGAGCAGTTACTTTTTTGTTTGAGCAATCCTAGCTATGATATTCTTGTAATATATTCAGAAAACTAACAGCTCTAAGATAATTTTTATTTCAGAAAACTACTACATAATAGCATATTTGTAGTCTGAGACATGCTATGGTTTGATGTTTCAGTTACTCCTAGAGATTGAATTTTAAATAATTGATAAGAAGCATTGAATATAATAAAGATAGATTCTATAAACATTAGTTGTGTGTGCCCAAACTGGAAGACATACTTCAGTGGGATTGCACCAGTGGTTTTACATTGTCTCTGAACTTCTCAAACCTAAAATTGTTTACATACCCACTGTGGTGCTAATGGAGTGACTCCAAATGTCTCCTTAATTGTTACATACTGAAACCTCTAAAAAGCCGGTCAACAATTAATCAGGCTTCTTTAGTTATTTGTTCCTATAGCTTTTGGAGCTTTTTTCTTGATGTGTATATGTATGTGTTTTGTATGTTTTTGTTATGTTTTTTCTTTTTTCTTTTGTTTTAGGACAGGGCTTATTTGTGTAACTCTGTCTGGCTTGGGACTCACTCTGTAGACCAGACTGACTTAAAATTCTTAGACTGACTTACCTCTGCCTCCAGAGTACTGGTATTAAATACATAGGTTACCCCCACCAAGCTATGTTGTATAATTTTTTCATTCCAATGCAGGGGTCATGAATATTAGAAGTCTATTATTTCAATGAAGTCAATATTAGGAATAGGGAACTCAGTGCTCATTCATAGTACATTTATTTACACAAACCCCTCTCCAGATGTGTCCAGGAAATCTAAAAATTGGGCCTTTATGTTCTATGTTCACTGAAACAGAACACTGGTATTTTCCAGCTCAGATACTAACAGCACAAGAGAATTTTTGGATGTTTAAGACTTCCACACAACATAGCAACATGGTAAATTGAGTACATTATAGAAAACAGGATATGAAAACAAACAATATTGGAAAAACTGATAGTGAGAAGAACTGAGAGTAAATGATTTTTAATCATTTTTATTTTTTAAAAAAGAAAACAAAGTATCTTTTTTCATTATATATACCAACCCAAGTTCCCATTCCCTATTCTCTATTCCTCCCAATCCATACCCTTCTGCCCTACTCCCAATCAATTGTCAGAGAGGGTAAGACACATTGCTTTTGAGAAGGTCCAAAGCCCTCCCTACTATATATAGGCTGAGCAACGTAGCATCCAAAGAAAACAGGTTCCCAAAAAGCCAGTATAAACTGTAGGAATAAATCATGTTGCCACTGCCAGTGCCCTGCCCCCTGTCTGCCCTAGCCATGCAACTGTCAATCACACTCAGAGGGACTAGTTTGGTCCTATGCTTGTTCATTTCCAATCTGGCTGGAGTTGGTGAGCTCCCATTAGCTCAGGTAGACTGTTTTAGAGCATGTATCCATTGTCATATTTGATCATATTCTCATTCTTCCCATCATTTAATGGACTTTGGGAGCTCAGTCCAGTGCTCCAATGTAGGTCTCTGCCTCTGTTTCCATCAGATGCTTGGTGAAGGTTCTATGATGATATTTAAGATATTTGTCACTCCTCTCTTCTATTGCTTAGGGTCTTAGCTGGGGTCATCCTTTTGGATTCCTGGGAATTTCTTCATGGGTCTCAGTATTTGTTCCCATATGTGCAGGAGGAAGCCTGTCTCATGATGGCTGAATAAGTCACAAATCTATGAGTATAAAAGAATATCATTTGGAGCTATTTTATTGTTACATTTCTTAGACCAGTGGGTTTTTGTTTTACCCTAGTTCTCTAAGCTATTTAGACTCTGGATATTGGCCACCCAAACAGTGTTATTCATGTATAGGATTAAACTCATGATGTGAATCTTAAATCAAATCACACATAGGTCAGTTATTCCCACAAGGTTGGGACCACAATTGCCATAGCATATTTTGAGAGCATGACAGATTTTATACCTTAGGGTTTGTGGTTTGGTTGGAGCTCTTTCCTCTGAATGCGGGAAAGCCCAAAGATAAGGATTCAAAAGGAATGGGGAAGGCAAATAGGGATGGAGGGCATCAAGAAAGCAAGGCTCCCTAAAATAATTACATAAAACTCATATGAACTCATAAATATCAAAGCAACAATTACAGGGTTTATATAGATAAGTACCAGGTCCTCTGCAGTATAGTACCACTTTCAACAATTAGTACTTTTATGACACTCCTGAATCAGTGGATGTCGGCGTTTCAACCAAGTATAACCCGAACCAGCTATATTTAATACATACAGTTTTAATATAAAAAGCAACACACACAGGTTTACAATACTAGAATCTGGAAGGTGCTTCTCCGAAGATGCCGGTAGGCCCGCAATCTGCAGAGAGAGCGCTTCCCACGTGGGTCTATCCTTTTATACCTCTTGGGACCTAGTGGTCCAACCCCGAGTAATTAATTAACAGCTAATTGGGGTGGAATAATTAACTAATGGCGAGGTGTGGCTATAAGCCGAATAAGCCAGGATTTCTGATTCTAGTGCCTTCCCTCTGGATTTTTTATTTTTCTGTTGTCTGAGTATGTTCAAATTTTATATGGTGGATTTTGTTCTTTCTTTATTCAATTTTATTTCATTGTGCTTATATTTAGAAGCCTATTATTTGTAACGACAGACAGAAGGTGAATGAATCTGAATGCGAAGGGGGGATGGGAAAGAACTGGGAGGAATAGTATCCTGGATTTTCCTTTAAAGTAAGCTTAGGTAGGGTTGGGGACTTGTCTCATTGGTTAAGAGGACTGATCATTTTTTCATAGGATCTGGATTCAATCCTCAGCACCCACATGATGTCTCACAGCCATCTATAACTTCAATTCCAGGGGAATTTATTGCCCTCATCTGGTGACCAAGGACACTGCATGCATATTTTGCTTAAGAAAATACCCATATACATAAAGTGAAGTAAATAACATTTTTATATTTCATATACACATACAATTAACTGACTGAGCAAAATATTTACTAAATTTTGAAGTAATATTAGCGCCATCGGGAAAATTTCACATGACAAATGGAGATAGAGCCAGAGACCCACATTCACACCAGAGCAAGGGATTGTGCTACCAAAGTCCAGTGGAAGAGCAGAAGGAGGGAGAAGATGAGCAAGGAAGTCAGGACCGTGAGGGACTGGCCCACCAACAGAGACAGTGTGCTTGATCTATTGGGAGCTCATCAAATCCAGCTGGACCAGGACTGAATGAGCATATGACCTAACCGGACTCTCTGAATGTGACTGCCAATGGGGACTGACTGAGAAGCCAATGATAATGGCACTAGGATCTATCTCTTCTGCATGTATTGGCTATTTGGGAACTTATTCTATACGGATGCACATCTTCTTAGACCGAGAATGGAGGAGGGAGGGCCTTGGGCTTCCCATAGGGCAGGGTATCCTGCCCCATCTTAAGGAAGCAGGGGGAGTGCAGTGGGGTGGGAGGGAGCGGGAGGGCCTGGAACAAGGGGAGTAAATGTAAATTATTCTTGTGATATAACAATATATAAAAAATAAAGGAAAAATACAAAGATTATAGATACAAAAGTATTTTTGGTAAAATATTCAAATAAAGTACATTTCATGAAAAGAAAAGCATTGTTCCAAAATGGCAATGTATGGGAAGAAAGCGGAGATATTGAAGTAGACTGTAGAATCATTGGAAGATATAAACGTGTGGGAGGTGGGCATGAGTATAACTAAGCTGATCATGATATAAAGCTTGTGTAAAGAGTGTGTCAGAAATGAAAAATATTGAGTCAAAACTCATTTCCAATCCTTTATTTAAAATACCAAAGGTTGCTTTAAAATTGACTTATTAGTATTAATTTTTACACACACACACACAAACACACACACACAACTAGCTTAGTAAAACAAGGGCTATCAAGTAGGCAGATTTTCCTGATACCTCCATCTCTCTGGACCTCACTCCCCATAGCCTGTCTCCTCTCCTGTTAACACTCATTCTCCCAGCTCTTGCCTGCCTCCTGCCTGCCTGCACCCTGACAATCCACTGCACGTAAAATGTGGGACCGAGTTTAAGGGCTTCTTGTTCATTTTAAGTGGCCAGAGTGACACTCAAAAACATTTGCTGGATTTTTAATTCTACACATAGCTTCATTTTTCTCTTTTTCTGTAACTTTTCTCTTTTTGAATTCTACTTGAGGACTGTATGGAGGTTGTTAATTTTATGTAGAGTGATATGTCTTAAAACATCAATATGAACTTACAACTTTGCTATTACATATTTAAGACACATTATAAATATTATAGTTTTCTTCTTTTTGAAATGTATGACAAACTGTGGTCTATTTTGCTATATTTTAATATACTTCCAAAATGCAAGTTTTAAAAATCGGTGGCAATTTTATATAATGAGTTAAATACAACATGTATTATTGGAATTCATTCCTTACCATTGAGAGCTATTTTCTCTAAGAAAATGGATGATATTTCATAATGATAGATTATGTAGGTTAAAAGCTACCCCAAAGTGACATGCTTTCTCAAACAAGTTCACACCTAATTTTACAAGGTCACTCCCCTTAATACTGTCAATCCCTTTGAGCTTCTAAAAGCCAATTTATACCAAACCTGAATTGTATACATGAAGATTATGTATGTGCTCATACATACAGTAGCAGACAAACTATCTCTTTTTTAAAAAATGTAAATGTTTAACAATCATTAATTATAAATCCTTAGATACTTGAGTCAACAATATTATGTGACTTTTAGAAAAGAGTTTTTATATTTATGTAAAATATTTTAAAAATCTTTTTTTATTTTATTTATTTTTTTATTATTATTAAAAGAAAAATTTACATTTACTCCCCTTGTTCCCGGCCCTCCCGCTCCCCCACTACC
>JAQHUG010000640.1:156889-170734 GCA_028555095.1 Dicrostonyx torquatus
TATCGTGAAAGGTGATGTTTCTCTGATTTCCCTCTCTGTTTCTTTATCCTTTGTTAAATCTTTAGAGAATTTCATATATTTTATTTTGATCCAATTCTAACAACATCTCCCAGATCCACTCAAAACCTTCATTGTTTTAAAAAACTATGAGTTTTTGTAATTGATAACTAATTTTTCAATTCTTAACTAAGCTTAGTTGTCTTCGTACATATAACCTTTGCTTCAGTATTTCTTAGTAGATATTTATTCTTTTTTGGGGGGGGTTCCAAGACAGGGGTCTCTGTGGCTTTGGAGCCTGCACTGGAACTAGCTCTTGTAGACCAGGCTAGTCTTGAACTCACAAAATTCCACCTTTCTCTGCCTCCCGAGTGCTGGGAATAAAGGCGTGTGCCACCACTGCCCGGCAAGACATTGATTCTTCGGCCCTGAATTCTAAGCTGTTTCTACACCTGGAATAAGCAGACTTAGTTATTTTTCAAGATTTCAGCTAAAACTGTCCCTGGAAATTATAACATTCTTGCCATTTTCCAGTGGCAATTCAGAGATCCAGGCCCATTTTTATAGAATTATTTACCAATTGAAGTGCAGAAAATAAAGAGCAATAAAAATGCTTTACCTGATCTATTTGCATCTATATCAGTCTATCTTTGTTTCTGAGTTGTTACACAGAGAGCAGATAAGTATTGATCAAACAATAAGAGGTACTATCAGATCTACAATTCTTATGGTGAGTTAGAGCCTGCAGGGGAATCTCCTAGGCTTCTTTTCCTAATTATCTTTTTAAAAAAAAAATTGAAGGCTTAAATGAGTCTGAAAAAAACTCTCAGTCATTTGGGACACAGCAAAGAGCTGTAGAAGGCAGCTGAACTTCACACTGCTGCTTCCCTAGCTGATTTACAACCTGCTCTGAATCAGCTTGGGATTCAGAGCTGTTTCCTAGTTAAAAGTAGTAAATTGCTGCAGCTTCAGTCTCCATGCTGCCGATAGTAAAGGTATAATCTGTATGTCTATGATCCATTGCTTCTGAACTAGAGATGGTTTGGAATGCATACTTGATTTGTAGCCTTGGAACCTAGATTATTATTTTTCTGGTACCAAGCTTTGCAGTTGATGGTGAGTCTTTATCCTGAAGTCAGAAAAGAACTGCTGGAGACAAGGTCATCACAATGCCAATCCTTCAGTCTAAACTGACAATGTCTGAGGACTTTGTGAAATCATCAGAAAATACAAATTTCCCCTTGCTTCAAGACCAGTGGTTCTTGCCAGACATGTGGAACCCTGCATGTTCTTATTTTCTAAACTGTGGTTGGTAACCTTGATAAAATAAATTCATCGTTTCCTTGGTCATTCTTAAGATGGAAATAATGGCCTTAGAAGTTGCAATTTTCATCTTATTTTCCTGGACAGTTGTGAAATATACTATACTTGAGTGTAATATCAAAGTGTGTAATCAAATTCAACCTCTTCATGCTCTATCATAAATAATGAATTCAAATTCAGAGTACCAAGGAAACAGAGTTTTCAAGAAAATTTATGCTCAGAGGAGGTAGAGGTGCCATCTTGATATAGATCATATTTTGGTACCAAAAACTGATTACTATCCACCACAACTATAGTCATAGAAATTCATGGATTAAAAAATTGTTTGTGAATATTTGAAATGGACATAAAATCTTCACTCTAAAGTGAAAAGAGGAGTAACAACCTTCTGTTGGACAAGCTTTCATAAGGTAAATGAAGGATGTCAGGTATTTAGACTGTATGAAAGAAAATTGTACAAACACACACTGTGTAGCTGAGCACACAAACTGCTGACAAATAGAGAGGTGACTCTGTGGCAACTCCTGGTGAAACTGTGTACACAGAGACTAACTTGTGAGTACCTGGACATAAGAAGTGAAAGGTGCTGGAGAAGGGTCTCCTGTGTGTTAGTGAAGACCAATGATATATATCAGATGAAGCAAAAAAAAAAAGATAGTGGTATTTAGAAAATGTTGAATTTAAGAAATTAAAGTGAGTCTGGCTAAATAAATAAGGAAAGAAAACCAAGCCCACACAATTGATGCATGCCTTTAAACAATAAACATATGACATTGTTTATAAAGTTTTTCCAGATACTAATCTCGTCTTTCCCACCTGCTACAAACACGGAAAGCCTCCCAGAGAACAGTCTGGCAACACACAAAGAATCTATGCTATGCTAAACAAGAATTATGCGATAATTTTGTTCTTTACTTTTACTTATATGTAGCTTTTAAAGTTATCTCTTGCTCTATTTGATATTTAAAACTAAGCCTGTTCATTATTTACATATTTCATTCATTTATGCTTTGCTGCAATCAATGTCTAATTTGAATGTTTTGTGGTTACAGAAAATACAAAATAGAATTATATTTTTAACTTTTTAAGATTTCTCTTGTGGTGTATCACACTTTATATTTAGGACCATGGTTTTCTAAAAAGAATAAAGTTTTATTGAAACTAACATGTGAAAATACTGCACAAATATTTTTCAGAACTTTTTGGTAAGTAGTGTTCACTTACTCTGATTTTGTTTCTGGGTGATCAGTTGATAAATGCTATATGACCTTCTTGTACTATATGAATCCTTGTGTCACTAAAGACCCTGAAATATTTTTTTTATTGTATATTTTGCTGCTGGTAAAACTGTGTCCAAATGCATTTGAATATTCTCACAGCAGATCCTGAAATTCCTCCCTGATTGTCTCTTTTACTGTTGGTAAAAGTGTGTACATATGTGCATAAATAGTTTTGAGGTTCCCTATAAATGTGGTGTATTGACTGCTTTGATATAACACATTAAGCAAAATAGATCAGGTCTGTTTTCTCACTAGTCTTCAGAAAAATCTACGTGGTTGCTTGTAAACCCTGTCTTCATGTACAATAAGTGATCTTCATGTCATGCAGATGACCTGTTGTTGACTATAATTCTCACTATTTTTAAAAATTCATGACTTATGTTGCAGTCTCTTTCATGATTTTTCTTCTATGTTCATTATATTTGAGGGATCTGTTGTTTATTCAAAGCATCTAAATATTATATGGGAATACCACTGGAGTGAAACTAAATATCACAAAGATACTAAGGTACTTAAGAACTTCAAATGAATTTGTACACTATGAAACATCTGTGTCTACTAACACATGTAATTTTATAAGAACAACTTAAAAACATATGCCTCTACAGTAGCTGTAAAAATGTATAAGTGAGGCCTCTGTAAGGCCCTACGTCTTCTTCAGAATTTTTTGCTGCTGGTGAATCTTTCTTCTCAGGCACTGTAGGGCACTGTGTAGATTTATTGCCCTGTATCAATTCTTCGAAGGTACCTACTACATAATGTGATTTCTTTTTTTTCCTCTTTTTTTATTGTTAAAAGAGAAATTTACATTTACTCCTCTTGTCCCAGGCCCTCCCGCTTCCCCAGTATCACTCCTCCCTGCCCCTGCTTCCTTAACAGGGGTCAGGGTACCCTGCCTTGTGGGAAGCCCAAGGCCCTTCCCCTGCCATCCTGGCCTAAAAAGGTGTGCAACCATATAGACTAGGTTCCCAAGAAGCCACGGCATGCAGAAGAGATAGGTCCCTGTGCCATTATCATTGGTTTCTCAGTCAGTCCCCCTTGGCAGCCATATTCAGAGACTCCGGTTTGGTCATATGCTCATTCAGTCCTGGTCCAGCTGTGATTTCTTTCACTAAAGTGTCACCTCTCTGAGTAATACAATAACCACCTTAAGATATAGAGGAATGTGGAACATCCACAGATTGAGAAACAATGAAGAAACCTGGTAAGACTATGGGAACTCTGATATCCTTCCCCAAACCTGTTTTTTAGTAGAAAGTAAGTAACACACTAGATTGAGAATTATATCCCAGTAGGTAAACAAGACCTTAGATTTCAAAGCTTTGATAACTGATACACATTCAGGCTCTGATGCTGTTTTCTTTAGTGCAAAATCATAGTAAGTAAGTCAGTGTATATAATACTGCACAGATAGACACATATATGAATGAGACATCATAAAATACCCCAAAAAAGTAGATCTTGCACAAATACAATTAAAAAGCTAACAGAATTGATGATACATCACTTTGGTGGTGTTGATCCTTTGTTTTTTTCTAAAACTGTTCTATGGACATATCAATTCTTTAACAATACCACTGAGGAAAGAATGTTCAAAACAGCCTTGTACTGTGTATAATTTTATATAAACAAATCTACATTTCACTTCACACAGTGGGGTTGAAAGTCATATGATGATGGTTGAATTTTGTCTGATACTTATAAGCAGACCAATGGACATAGGAGCCAAAAGGATTCTATGTGAAGTGCTTGTAGACAGCTGAGAGCATCAGGGCCCATAGTGACAACTTCAAGGCACAGCAGAATATCATCTTTAGGCAACTTTCTCCTTCTCTGTCACGTATGCTCCAGCTTTTGTGAGAAAAGCAGTAATTAATCCTATGGTCAGTTTCTTTTAATAATATCTCTCTGCCATTTAAATGCTGGTGCTTATAAACTAATTCATTACATTTAGATGATTTTTGTTTGGGACGTCGCCAATAGTTTCCGCTCTTCTGTACAATTTCCCCATGGTGATGCAACTCGGAATGCTTACAGGAAACAACTCTTTCAAGGCAGAAAAGGGATTAATATTCTATATTGCTGTAAATGAAGGGGAAGGAAGATAGGGTACAGAGAGGACTGTTTAGACTCTTCTACAAACACAAATGTCTCTGTGTGAACTTTTGAAAAATCCTGTGACTAGTGAGAAAAGTTTCAGTGAGTCAGGGATGACTTTGAGCAGTTGAGGCAGTTCAGCTTTTCACTTCTGCTTGCATGGAGGTTTATGTTATGACTTGTATCACTGTGGGAGGAAGATTACTATACTCTTGACAGTAATAAACTGCAGTGTCCTCAGGCTCTAGGCTGCTGATTGTGAGCGTGAAATCTGTTCCAGACCCACTGCCACTGAACCTAGATGGCACACCATTTCCCAAGTTGGATGCACAGTAGATCAGGAGCTTAGGAGCTTTCCCTGGTTTCTGCTGGTACCAGTGTAAATAATTGCTAATGCCCTGACTGGCCTGACAACTGAGAGAGACTCTCACAGAGATGCAGACAGGGAAGATGGAGACTGAGTCATCACGATGTCACATCTAATACCTAGAAATAGAGACACAATAAATATTCACAGAATTAAGCATCATAATAGAAGACAACCCCAAATTGCCAGTCAATAAACCACTGTGTAACAGTGAAAATCCCATTTTAGTCTTATTTTACCTGGAAACCAGAGCAACAAGAGCCCAAGGAACTGAACAGGGGCCTTCATGTCCATGCTGAGTTCTTATTGCAATGACAAGTGCTCAGGAGGTTACTGGTATATGAAGAAATTCTCAAGGCTTTTCAGTGAGTGCATGCAAATCATTGGGAACCAATTAGTGCTGGGCACAGCTGCAAGACTTACTTAGTAACTAAGCAGAAATACAGCATCTCCGGATGCTCAAGGTCAAACTCCACATATGCTTCCAGAGGATGCAATTCTGTTATAAGTTTTAAAATTAGAGAGGAAAGGGTTCCACAGGCAGCCAAAAGAGTCAGAGAGCCACATTCTCACTGTTAGGATTCTCACAGGAATATCAAACTATTCAGCCTTAACATATATGTAGAGAATCTGTCAGAACCATACAAGCTCCCTGATCTCTGAGTCCCCATAAAACCTGGATAGTTGATTCTGTGGGCCATGTTTACATCCAGTGAAACCCCTGGATCCTCCGAACTTTCCTCTCCATCCTCTACAGGAGTACCAGTGCTCTGCCTGTATCTGTTTTATTAGTTGCTGAATTAAGATTCTCTGGTCTGTTTGATGTTCTGTGAATTGAAGGAATGTAATAGGTGTTATGCATAAGCACAAGATGTGAATAGGAGATTCTCCCTAAAAGTTCACTTAGAGGAAAATCAACTCTCTGTCACCAGTACTATCAAGAGATGGGCCAGGCCAGCCCTCCTCCCTAGGCTTCTAGATGTTTTCCTGGACATGTATAAATAAATCATCAATGTAAGTAGGATTTCTAAAAGTTATAATTTATTTCAATTGTTTGGATCAGAAATATGTGAAGCCTGATACAAATGGAGGGTTACATGATAAAAAAAAGAACTAGAGCAACATTGAATACGTGGTTCACATAGGGCAAGGTATGGGAGGATACAAGAGGTAGCGGCTTCTGTGCACTTCCCAGCTGGTCTGACTCCTCAGCAATGAACAGTTCCCTGGTCTATCCAGAAAAGAAAGGTAATGTATCTCTTTCATACAGCTCAGGCTCAGTGGGAGAACATGTGATAAAGTCATTATGGTGGGTTGTTAGTCATGATGCACACTTTGTCAGAATTAGTAATATATTTTACAAACAATGTATTTTTAATATAATAACTTAATAATTGTTTATAGACAATGGGTCTAACGTTCTTATCTTCTCTTTTTTTCAAAACCTCTTTCCTCTCAATGTGAAATACATTTAAACTGAAACATTTTTCTGACTTGGTATGATGCTCTTTTGTTTTGGACTTTGAAGATCAGTGAGAACTGAACTGTGGAGAGCAGGCTCTGCAGCATTAGGCATACCTCTGAGGTGCTTGTTCCTATCAAAATAAGGAAACCAGAGGCTCAGTACTACATAATGCCAGATTAAATGCCCATGATGGTCTCACTTACCAAAACCTATCTAGCATTCTGATTCATTTTGTAAAAATAAAAGCATAATATTTTTTCTGTTGTCTATGAAAGATTTAATGTGTAAGTCTGATTACCACATTAAAATTCCAGAATTCATTTTTTATTTTTAAAATTCTTCTTGAAAAACTGAGAAAATACACCCTTCTTGATCTACATGTTGTGGTGGATAATATCAAAAGTTCTTTGACAATAGTTTTTTGTAACTCCAATATCAAAGAATGCTTAGACTATTGAAAATTAAATCTTTTTATTGAACAAATACGTAGTGGTTTGAAAACAACATAGTAAAGAACTGTGTCTCCATTGAGAAAGCAAAAGTAGGTACTGTAAATTGTAGAGTATAAAATGAACCAGGAAAACTTGTAGTCTCTTTGTATTTAAAGTCTTAAAAACAAAACAATTTTTAAACATGCTGGAAAGAAATATTCTAATAGTTGGAGACTCAGTCAATACAGTAAGTGAATTGTATATCTCAATAGCAGACAGAAGAAGAGAAATAGAAAAGAGGTAGAGAGAAAGCCAAGTCCTTTGAGTTAGTCATAGAGGTAAGTAAGGAGCTGTGTTACAGGAACTTCAGACATCAAGGAGCAAAGTCAAAGAGTAAGTACACATTATCCATCTTTATGATATTTGTGGTTCCCACCTATGAGAGAATTTTTGTCAATGAGTTCTTATGTGTTTAGTGGTTTCTCCAGTTTATGCAGTGGCCATCAAGAACCATTGAAGATGTACTGGTTGTCACATTCAGATATCTTAATTTCCCAAACTCTGCAATATGAGTTAACATCCATTTGCCATAATGAATAGGAAATAGTCCTCAAGGATTTACTCCCAGAGGTGTATTTCACATTGCTTAACAATTTGATGAGCAGCTTCTCTTCTTAATCCTAATTGTTTTTTTTTTAATTTACACTATTTTGATGATGCAGAGCATGTGTTTACTGAGCAAGTTTAATATGAGATAAAGTTATTAGTTTTGTAAGCTTAACACCTAAAGCATTACCTTCAGCCAGTGTGCCAAAAAGAATTGAGTGCCCTTTAATATGCCCTAAAAGCTTGACAACTTTCTTCATAATATGGCATTTTGAATTTGCTGGAATAGTACTGTAACTTGCTTAGTGCTAATGTAATTCATATATTTTACTGGGACTTTGAAACATCAAAAATAAACTACATGTCAGTATGTAAAATTACATGTCCTACCTTCAAAAAGTTGAAACAGTAGCAACAGCTCACATTTCAACAATTTGAGCTAAAGTCAGTTCTCTTTGCCCTACATGTCCTTCACCATGAATATTTTGTGCTGCTTTTTCATTTGAAGAACTATCTATAAAAATTAACATACAATTCTTTATAGGATCTTTTGCTACAACTTTAGAGAAAATAAAGGAATATGGTTGTATAAATTGCAGCAATGGATCAGCTGAGAAAAGAATATTTTTCTAGCCTTCTAACTGAGCAAATGCAATTGACCAAAAATCATTACTATGAAATAACCAATCATTGTGTTGCTTAGTATAAGAAATATTAATTACAGCAAGTTCCCTGCCAAAATATCTTCTACATTCCATCCTGATCTTCTGTATTGAACAAGGTACTTCTTCAAAATAAGTGTTTTGTACATTTACTGGAGAAATGGAAGGCATAGCCATAAAAGCATACCATTTTGTCATAATACTGCCACAGGAGTAAGTGTTGTTGATTTAAGGGTGTACTGTGACCATTATCCAGCTCTTCCTACATTAATCTCTTGGCTGTCTGTAACTTTTATTCTGTTAGATGCCACTGATTTACCCACAGAGGATCATTACTTTACCAGATAACTGGGTCTGCATGGAGCAGAGGCTTTTCAGTTACTTCTCCTAAAATTCCCTAATCATGCCCTGGGAAACATTCTGCTAATGTTTCCCAACATTCTGATGACAGGATCAGTCTTTCCCTCATTCTCCATGCCTAGACCTTTATTGGGTAACAATCCTTATTGAAACATTTCATTATTAATAAATATGGGCAATTTAAGTATACCTACATTTGGGTCAAAATATCTCAGTCCCATAAATTTACAGGTGAGGAATAATGTATGACTGATACATTCCTTTATGACCCTATCTATCCTCCCAGTAAAGTTTATTATTATGTGGTTCCTGATTTCAATTTGAACAATCCCTTGTTGCTGTGTAATAGTCTCACTTTTTCACAATTTAGAAGACTACTGGATATTTCATTAAATGTTTAAAAGCTAATTTTCTGCTTAATTTTTTAAAACTATCTTTTTTTCTTTTATGTGCCAAAACAATTTCCCATTCACCTCTCTCCTGCTTATTCCTCCACCATCCTCCTTCCACCCCCATCCTACCCATTATCCACTCCTCAGACAGGGTAAGGCTTCCCATAGAGAATCAGCAGAGTCTCGCACATTGCTTTTAGGCAGGACCAAGTCACTTTGCCCCCCCCTATATCTTGGCTGAGCAAGGTATTTCTCCAGAGAGAAAGCGTTACAGAAAAGCAGAACAAGCAGTAGGACTAAGTCCTGCTCTCACTGCCATGGTCCCACACTCTGCCCCAGTCATACCATTGTCACCCACATTTATAGGTCCTAGTTTGTTCCTATGCTGGTTTCCTCATTGTCAGGCTAGAGTTAAAAGGCTTCCATTAGCTCAGCAAAGATATTTTAGTGGGTATCCAATCATTGTCCTGAACATTTTGTTCAATCCTCCCTCTCTTCAACTGAACTTTGAGAAAAACCAATGCTCTGCTATGGTTTTCTGCATCTGCTTCCATAAGTTGCTGGATGAAGGATCCATGGTGACAAATTAGATAGTCCTAAATCTGACTGCAGGTAAGGCCAGTTCAGGCACCTCTCCACTACTGCTTATCGTCTTAGCTAGGGTCATCCTTGTGGATTCTTGGAAATATCTCTAGTGCTCTGTTTCTTGAGAGTCCCAGAAAGGCTCCCTCAATCAAGATATCTTTTTCCTTGTTCTCCTTTTCTGTTCTTCCCTCATTCTCGACCATCCCCTTTCCTCTTGTTCTCCTCTCCATTCTCTGCTTCTCCTCTCCCTCCTTTTCTACCTTACTTTCTCCCCCCTCCCATGCCCACTTTTTAAATTTTCCCTGGAAATTTTCTGTATTTCCTTTTCCAAAAGGGATCTATGTATGTTTCTCTTAGGGTTCTCCTTGTTACTTATCTTCCCTGGTGTTTTGGGTTATAGGTTCCTTATCCCTTGCTTTATAGCTAGTATTCACATATGAGTGGGTTCATACTATGCTCATCTTTCTAGGGTCTCACTCAGGATAGTTTTTTTCTAGTACCATCCATTTGAATAAAATGTCAAGATTTCATTGTTTTTTATTCCCACTGATTAGTACTGAACTGTGTAAATGTACCACATTTTCTTTGTCAGTCTTCAGTTGAAGGGCAACTAGGTTGTTTCCAGATTCTGACTATTAAACATAATGCTGCTATTAACATAGTTGAACTAATGCCCTTGTATTATGGTTGAGTATCCTTTTAGTATATGCACAAATGATATATTCCTGGTTTGGCAGTATGTTGATTCCCAATATTCTGAGAAACTACCATCGTGATTTACAGAGTGGTTATACAAGTTTGTATTCCCACCAGCCATGGAGAAATATTCTCCTTGCTCTGCATCCTCTCCGCATAATCTATTACTGATGTTTTTTATTTTAGTCATTCTGACTGGTATGAACTGGTATCTCAGGGTTGTTTTGATTTGAATTTCCCTGTTGGTTATGGATATTGAACTGAACTGTGGAAAGCAGGCTCTGCAGCATTAGGCATACCTCTGAGTTTTTTCTTGAAAATATAAAATCTACACTTTCTATGTTGATATTTTCTTTGAACTTGATTCCTCCCTTATCTTATAACATTGCTAAATCATATTACCATTATTTGCATTCAATAAAAGTGTGTCTTTTTATTCTTTGATTTAGATGTTCTTGATTTGATTTTAATTAAATATTCAAGTTTCCCTGACCACTCTGATATCCATACCTCAAATTCTTACCTTCCTGTCTCTTCCTATGTTTGAAATCTATTGATTTTCTCTTTTGCTTTTCCAACCAAAGTTATGCTGCTATTCTCTTATTACTGGTAATTTGACAGTTTCATTTTGTCTGGTAAGTTTCAGTTGTTTCGATCTATCTATCTTCTATCTATGATCTATCTATCTGATATTTATTTTTATCCGTTTCAGGAGTGTGATAAAATTACGGCAAAAATCTGAGCTGTTCTCTTGCCAAAGGGAGGAAACCATAATGTTTAGTCTCTCTCAACATTTATGCCCACTCTCTTCCCCACTCTCTGCAAAGACAATCACATAAGACGTATTTTACCATGTATTCTTACTATTCCAGGCTTTTGCCTTATATTAAATATCCATCTTTAGGATTCTTGAGATTTCCTACCTTCATGCCATGGTATCAATGACATTGTGAGAGTACTCTAACACATAGTTTTGAATTTTGATGTACATTTACCTCACTGGAGCAGAAAAACAAAAATGAGTAGTGTCTCTAGGTCACTTTCTTAAGGGCGGAAGTCTCCCTGTTTGTTACTTTTTGCTATACTGGAAAAGGAAATATATTAAAAGAAGGGTTGAGGAGAAAGAGATAGAAACTATCTTAATAGTATCAAATGTTTTCTGATACAGGCATACTGCCAATCTACCAGCCAAACAGCAAAAATGATTTCAATAAATAAATAAGAATTTTAAAAAATAAGTTTGGGGAACACAGTTTAGCTTCAAACTTTATTATATGACTACAATTGATGATATAAATCATCCATTCATGACGAAAATTTCCATAGCTTGAAAATGGTCTTTTCATCCAGTGCTGCTTTTTCCTGCTGAGTTCTCTGGCAGAAGCGGTGGGGGCTGGGGACCAGAGACGAACCCACTGGACATTCCCTGGGGCTGAGTGGGATGGTGAGTGTTAAACAACCCAGCTCTCTTCCCTGGCCACCAGGGAGAAACACACACGCTGAGTTGGGAGTCTGTCAAAGCAGGTTCTCATTTAATGGTATCAGGCAGGAACATATAGAGGGTTGTGATAGAGGTGGAGAAGTTGGGATGGGTTGAGGCAGAGTAAGGAAAAAGGGCCAAAAATATTATGCCACACTTTTCATGGCTGAGCAGAGGTGGGTCTAGTTTAGTATATGCAGAGTCACTCACAGGTGGAAGTCATGGCCAAAGACAGGTCTCCAAACTCAAGCTAGGCTCAGGAAGTTGCAGTAGGCGTCACCAAACTCTCATTAGGCATAGGAAGTTACACTGTGCCTCATGCCCAGGTCTTATGAGGCTCAACATTCCCCACTCCATGTTTTACCTATTTTCTTCTTCATGTTACTTATACTAAAATGTCAGAGTAGATGGGAAGAACTTAAGGTAGAGAATAGTACTCCATTGTCACCATATTCTAAGGTCTAAACTTTAGACCAATCTAAGTTTTACATCTGCTTTTGTTTGTTTATTTGTCTTCATACCAAGTTAGAGAATTTTCCAGATAAGGACTACATGTGGTAGCTAGGCCTTCCCAAGATTGGGGTATTTTCTTCAGGACTGTATCATTGGGCCAGCATTAATAAAAAACCACATCCTCTACCGTTGCTCTAGTGACCTTGACTGTAAGGTCTGTCCCTGAACTACTGCTAATTAACCTGTCTGGATCATTTGGAAACTGTGTAGATCAGAAGATAAGGAGACTGCCTTGGTTTCTGTAGGAGATAATTCAAGTAACTGTTGCCATCACAATGTAGGAACCTTTTACTAGACATGCAGAAAATAGACTATCATTCTCTAGGCGTGCCAGGTACAGAGAATGATGCCTAGGTCATCATAATATCACCACTGGCTTCTGAAATAAGAAAAATGAAAGTTAATACACAACCAGAAAGCTATTTTCCAAAGATTTTTACTTTGATTATATACTCCATACATATTGTGTTCATGACTTTCATTCATATTTTAAAAACATCCATCATAAAATATGTATGTAAAGAGAAGATGGATGTGCTCTAGAAATCACCTGGACCATCCCCTTTGGTAATTGTTAGAGCTTTCATGAGAGAACGAGCTCTCCCTTTACCCTCTAAGCCTCACAAGCACTTCATGGAGAACAAGACTGGAAATCTCACACATGAACAGAACATCTGCATCAGCCTGGCCCCCAAAACACCCAACACTGCACACTGCTGTTCTTCATTGTTTTAATTTTAACAGAAATTCATAATACAATTAGCTCTAGGAGCTGAGTAGTCCACCTCATTCTGAGTACTTGATATAAAGAGTCCTGAGTAGTCAAGGCAAAAAGGGGGGGCTAGCTATTGTCTTAGACTTGCAAGGGGTGGTTCACCCTAGGTAGCAATATGCAAATCACAGAGTTGGCACAGCTGTGTGAAAAGTATCAAAGGGAGGGGAAAATCCACTCAGAAGAGGAAAGTGACATAAAGTGTCGCCTATGTTTGTAATAAAATGCATGAGTCCATTCTACCTATAGCTGAGGGCAGTTAGACTCCACTGTGTAGACAGCATGCCTGTAAACAGAAACATTCATGATCTACAAAGCCCAGGCATGCCTAGATAGCATCACAAACCTTAAATTCATGCTGCTGTGTGCTCTGGTGAGCCCGTGAAGAGCGCATGGGCAGTTTCCTTGTATTCCTTCAGGCTTTTCTGGAGAAAAACTTAACATCTCACCCAGTAGTACTAATGCTCAAGGGTGTTACATAATAATGTTGGGGATGTAAGATAATTGAAGAAGAACCTTTGAATGATAATTAAGAAAATTAAATTCTGTGAGGGCAAGCAAGACAAATAAAAAATAAATGGAACAAATTTTTGTACTTTACAGTTAAACCTAATGGCCCAATCTAAGGAAGGATGAAAGGGAAAAATCATCTCCCTAAGAAAATAAATATAAAAATTCCCTGTAATAATTTACACAATGTATTAATAATAAATTTATTATTGTCCATGCTCATTGTACGTGTATGCCACATCATTCAAAATAATTGATAATTTCCAATGATAAGACCATCAGCATGACTCAGGTAGTAAAGGCACATGG
>JAQHUG010000640.1:176241-189675 GCA_028555095.1 Dicrostonyx torquatus
TTCCTTCACATTGTTGATCAGAGGTATACTGGAGATCCCAATACAATATGGGTGATTATCATTGCTCTTAGTTATTGCTATAGTGATTTGAATGTGAATCTACTCTATCAGACCAAGTATTTGAATATTTGATCCTCAGTTGCTGTTAATGTACAAATTGGATGTGTGAGTTTGCTGAAAGAAGTATGCTACTGGGGGTAACACTGAGATTTAAAAGCTATGTGCAATCCCATTTTTGTTCTTTACTTTATGCTTATAGTTCAAGATGTGACCTCTCAGCTGATATTCCAGCTAACAACATACCTTCCCTATACTTTCGTGAACCCTTACCATCTGGAACCATAATCAAAATAAACTTCTATAGGAAAGAATAAAGAATAAATAATGTTTGTGCTCATGAATTTTACATAACAGAAGAAGATGAATACAGTTCCTCATTAGAAATTATGGTGGTGAGATGCTATTTCTAAAGACTCTACACACATTTTCCAAAGGATGTAGAGAAATCAAGTCAGTATTGACCAGGGGAAAGGAAGCCTCTGATAACTGAAAGGTGTTATGTAATAGCATGACACAATAAACATGAAGAGACTTACAAGACTTTGCATTATGTGACCCACAATAGTGACCTTGAATGTAGTATAAAATTATATGACAAAGAGTGGCACAGATGTTATGGAGTTATAAAACAGCTTTTCAAAATTATGCTTACTGACAACTTCTAAGGAAGAAACTCATTCCTCATGCTGCTGGTATAACCTAAAACCAAAGGTTGAGGGGTTGACAGGCCCCAGGGACCAACCTACTATTATTATCTTGCTAAATGAATTCGGTGTCAAGTTACTCTCTAAATTAATTTTTTTCAAACATAGATTAGAGCAGCTCTCAATTGGCATTAGTTTGTGCAATGCATCATGGCTAGTATAGAGACCAATAAATACTCAAGTGTTACGAATAAGTATGAGTGCTGTGGTCAGCCATAAATCAGGCATCAACAACACATCTAATTTCCAAGGCTCACATGTCTTTACAACAGAGGAGGCAGAAAGATTGTATGAGCCAGAGGCTGTTTACTCTCCTATGGTATTTTATTTTGTGAGAAGGATTTGTTCTTTTATTAGTTTATTTATTGATAATTTTAGATTACTTGTTTAGTTTGGTTATACTTTAGTTCTGTATGTATTTTAGGTAATAATTTCTCATGGAATGCATAGGTGTCACTTGTTCTCAGGACTGAGTTGCTCATTATTTTTAAATGTTCAGCATCTTCCTACAGAGTCTCAGGGAATCTCCCATTCTACAGAACTTGAGGTCACATACAGTGCCCCAACCCTGGCCAGAGAACCTGTCCTCAATCAGCCAATTTGATTGGAAAAAATAAAAAATAGAAACTTGATTCAAGGTTGCCACATTACAAAGTGACAAATACATGCAGAGTTCTACCTGAGTCTTCTGTATTCTTGGAATGAGATTAAATATTTAATACAGAAATATGTACATAGAAACATCCCTGTTCAAGATGTGGATTTACCTACCATTGACATAGCTTGCAGTACTTTTCCCAACCTGTATGACACTGTCAAATCTTCTTCCAGTAGAGGAGCTCGTGCCACTCATGAGTAAGAATTTTCTGACAAAGACCCATTTATTTGAGGCTTACTATTGTAATAGGTGAAACTCAGAGGGAAAAAGTGTCTCTTAAGAATATATTCACTTTGCTACACAAGTTATACCATGTTGAACTCAAAACAGGGAATTAATGAGGCTGGTTTGACACATCGAGAAGGAAATTTTGTTTGTGATTGTATGACTGTGGGAGTACACTCTATGTATTTCTGACAGTAATAAACACCTATCCATATCCTCAGACTTTGTTGTACTCATTTTTAGTGTGAAATCTGTTCCTTTCCCACAACTGTTGAAAGTGTCTGGGACTCCATTAAATTGTTTGGAAACCACATATATCAGGAGGTGTGGAGACTTGGCTGACCTGTGCAGAAATCATTGCAAGCAAGTATTCCCATTTTTATTTTTATTTATTTATTTATTTGGTTTTCGAGACAGGTTTTCTCTGTGGCTTTGGAGTCTGTGCTGGAACTAGATCTTGTAGACCACGCTGGTCTCGAACTCACAGAGATCCTCCTGCCTCTGCCTCCCAAGGGCTGGGATTAAAGGCGTGCGCCACCACCGCCCGGCAAGTATTTCCATTATTGTGTAATAGACTCTTGCTAGACCTGCAGGAGAAGAAAGCTGACTGTTCAAGGGTGACAGGAATGGAGAGTGCAGACTGGGTGATCACAATATACCTAGTAGCCCTTTAAGTAACAGAAAGAAAATGTTATGAGCAAACAATGATACCTCAAAATAATTTTTCTTCATCATTTATTTCATACTTATCCTATTTATTTTTTCTTTCATAATCTAAAATGTTCAACATGAAAGACACATGCAAAGAGAACATGGAGCCTCCCTAGAAATCACCTAGACTGTCCATTTTGGTACTTGTCAGAGTTGGCAGAAGTGCATGGTTTCTCTTTCTTTCACCCTCTAAACTTTACAGGCCAATTCCTGAATAACAAGACTAATAGTCTCACATGTGGAAAGAACATACATTTGAATCATCAGAGCCCCAGGGAATACCATTTCTCCATATTCTTCTTCATCATAGTTTCTCTCCATATCAGTAATCCAGAGAAAAATCAGCCCCAAGAGTTGAGCAGGAAACCTCATTCTAAGAATTCATTATGAAGAGTCCTGCATAGTCAAGGTAGAAAGATGGGTTAGTTTTGTCCTGGACTTACAAGAAGAGATCCTCCATAGGGAACAGATCAATATGAAAATCCTGTAGTTTGTATAGCTATGTGTAAAATACTATGGAGTGCCTTTAAAAATCTAATCTTAAAAGTGAAATGACATAAGTGTTTCTTTTTATTGTAATAAAGTAGCTACTGTCCATGATATCTATAGCAGGGAGCAGTTGGTCTCTACTGTGAAAAGCTTCATGTCTTTGAATGGACACATTCATTATCTGTGAGGCAAGAGTATTCCAAGATAGTACCACAAACCTAAATTTCATGCTGGTGTGTGTCCGGGTCAGGCTTGGGAAGAGAATGGGCAGCCTCTCCAGGCCATTCTGAAGAAGGGCTGAAAATCTGCCCTAGTAGTATTATTGTCAAATTGGCTTCAGATAGTTGAATGGAGTCTTTGAATTAGTGTAAAGACATTCATGAGTATAAGGACAAACAAGAATAGAATAGAAAGCAAGTAAAAGAAAACCTTGTCATTTGCAGTGAAAACTAATGGCCTTCTGTGCAACAAGATGAAACAGGGAGAATTTTTTCCTTAGAATATGAATATGAAAGATAATTACCACAATATAAATAATCTATTACCAATAAATATTCTATCACAAAATAACATTGCCTGTGTATGTCATATCTCACAAGGTCAATGCATTTGCTTCCAAACATGACACCCAGAATTTGATTTCCAGAAATCACAAAATCAACTACCACAAATGTCCTATGAATATGCTTTTATTATGTTAGGCATGCACACATACGCATCTTCACACACACACACAAACACATACACACACACAAAAGAAATGACATTTTTTACTAAAGAACAGCCCTGGGATATTGAGATTACATGCAATCAAAACAATTTCATCTAATTTGTTTTTAGGTAGTGTTTTGAGAACTCTTTCCAAGTCTGTTTTTTTTTCCTCCTTTTAAAGAATCTAGTTCCTTCTGACAGAGTTATTAGCTTTAACTTTCTCTTTGTGGGTACTCCTGTTGTTTATTTGATGTGTATGTAGACCAGACAAGACTAAGTAGCACAGTCTTACAGTTATTTCTTTGCATTACAATAGCAAGAATATGATCCATTATTTTAATGAGTCACTCATCTTTGCCTTTATTTGTTTATTCTTGATTTTGATTAAAATAGGTCCTTTTCTAAGAAGTCTGAACTATGATGAAGAGCTAAGTTCAGATAAATATCGGCTATACATTGGAACTTTTGATACTTGTGAGAAACAGAAGGATCTCACACCCCAAGTATGTATTATGGAGACTTAGGATAAATGAAAAATTGACACTAATTAACTATAGATAGGACACTGAAATTTCTAGTCTGAAAAGTTCTCTTTTGTTCATTGACTAATGATCTGTGCTCAGGCCAGCACAATAAACTGACATGGGCTCACATAAGTTCACATCACACTGGACACTATAAAGTTGCACAAAGGAGTGTGATAATTAACACTGTCTTTCTCAAGGTGGAAAGCTAAACAGTCCCTATAATATGTCTCTAATTTTGATCATGGTCAAGTCTTAAGATTGAGTCAGACAGATGAACTACACTACAACTTCTCTGAGTTTATAAATGCTGTTTACCTTAGGATTAGCAAACTAACAGCCTGTTGTAATTCATGTGACTTGGAGACCTTGCTTAAATATGTATAATATTTATACAGAATAGTTGACAATGAAGTTGAAAGTACACCTAGTTCACATGTCCAGGAGACTGCCTGATAGGTCTGTCAACCCACTCTTTCTAAACCAGAGCTGCAAAGGTTGGATATTACAGTGCAATTGAGGCTTATTCATCCCCAAATGTATGATTGATACTGTTCCTACCATATTTGCATGAAAAGTTTCAATACAAAAATATTAAAAGTAGGAAAAGGTGTGTGTGTGTGCACATACATATGATATAATAAAGAAACCATTGAAGAAAATCTGAGAGATTCTGTCACACATCACTAAACCCTTGGACATATTTCATCTCTAGGAGGAAACAGCTGAACACTAGTAAGATAAAGGCTTTTTGTTCCTGTCTGTAGCACTGTGTGAATGGGTAACTAGTTCCCTCCTGGCCATAGTAAGTGGCATCATCTTCAGCATGCATGCTGCTGATTATGAGAAAGTAAGAAGTCTCAGACCTACTGCCACTAAAGCGAGCAGGGACTCCAGAAGCCAGGTTGGACACTTCATAAATCAGGAGTTTAGGGGAAGCTTTTGGCTTCTGTTGGTACCAGTGCAAGTGACTGTTGCTTACACTTGAGATGCAGGTGATGGCAACCTTCTCCCCTTGAGATGCAGCCATGAATGCTGGAGACTGGGTGAGCACAACTTCTCCCCTGGATGCTATTATCAGGAAAAAGAAGAAAAGAGGGCTAGAGCTTAGTAGGCATAGAGATACACAAATAATTTGATGTCATCCAACATTTAGAAGCAACAAAATGACAAGTAGTTTTTCTTAGACTCAAGCTTCTCAGAGCCTGTCTTACCTGTAATAGTGATCAGCATGAAGCTGAAAATCCTCACCCAAAAATCCATAGTCTTTTCCACCCTCAATCTTGGGCTATTTGTTAGTCTTCAGAAAAGCACATTACTTTAAAGCAACTGTGAGACATTTGTGGTTTCTGAGGTTGATATATGCAAATACAAGATATGGTCTAGGCAGTTCTTGGCTTATACATGAATTTAGTCCTTCATTTAAGGTAATCCTGCGTAATTACATTAGTGTCTGTCTATCTATGGATATATTGAAAAGGAAGGATAGTTCTGTATCTTTTTTCCTTTCTTGTAGTAGAGAGTTCTGATTATGAGTACTGCCAGAGTGTTTATGTGAAGTCTGGATGAATTTGGTCCTCTAAGTAAGGAAAGTTCTAGTTAGCAGCTTTAAGCATATTTTCCCCATGATAATGGGGTATTAAGGATGATTGTTTAAATGTGCTCAGAGAACATTTAGACAAATTATATGCTTCTCTATTTTCCTTGAAGCTGCTCAGCTGAGACCTTTTTCACCCATTCAATCTTAACTCATTTCCTTTTAAACAGATCTGGTATTATAAATAGAACAAACTGATAGAGAAAAAAGATCCTGCTGAACCAGGAAAGACTGATTCTAGATGGCAGCCCGAGTAGATGCTTGTTCAACTTTTCTGAAGACCCTGGACATGCTGGATCTCTAGGTTCACTTGACTAATTGTGCATATTATCAGTGTCATGACAACTCCATACAATGTAAGCAAAGCCATGAAGATCTTTCTGCGGGCCATGTGGATCAAGAACTTAGGGACTGCTTGTTTTCTAGCGTGACAGTTATTTTATTTCTAAGGATGGTGATATTACCTGGATAGAAAATGAGTTAGTACTATGTTCTGGTAACATGGTCAAAATGAAGAGAGTGTTGTGTATTGTGCATTTTGCAAAGGAGTGGTAAATGAGCATTAACAGTGATCAACGCTGAATACTAGTGTACTTGTAAAAAAAATCTTTTGTTGAATACTAAAGAATGGAATTGTTCTTTCCTCTAAGTAGTTAGAGACATAAGGAATAATGTGCACAATGTCACACACATGCCCATATAGTCCATGGCATCATGAAATATAGATACACCAGTGAGTAATTGTTGAACAAAACTGAAAAAGATTTTAAAGTGTGTGTGTTCTTTTGTGCTCAATAAGTTCATATGCTTATATATTATGTAGTACCTTTCTGATAGTGAGGTTACAACCAGATGAAAGGATATAGGACTTAATTATAGCAAAAAGGTACCTAACCAATATAAATCCTTAATATAACAATTTAAAATATATTACACAGTTTTCAAAGGACAACAAGACACAGAGTGTTGTTGATTGAAGGTTGATGACTTTTATAGAAAATGGAATTTGAATTGTAGTAGTTTGCATAGCATCTTCATTCTATGTTATTCAAGGATGGTTAAATAGATGACTCTAAAGAAGTATCGCTCTTTGTATCCTCTGGTTAATCCATATGACATCCTGGCTTTCAGTGACACTCAATTCTAAGTAGCTAGGATTAGAAAGGAAACTTTCATTCTGTTGGGTTTATTGTTTGCTTTTAGGCACTCTGTTGTCACATGAAGAAAACTGAAAAGCAACCTCCACTGACTGTCATCATTATTTCAACTCCAACTGACAGTGTTCTTTATAGATACCTCATCTACCAGAGTTGCTATATTTGGATTCCCAGATGGTAGATAAGTTGTCTACAGTAAATATGAATTTTTTCCATTTAAATATGAAACTCTTTAATTATTTTACTGGTAATTTTTTCATTATTTTGATCTTGAATCAGATGCAAGAATTAGCTTGGATTTTTTAAAATAATTCATTCATCTTTTGAAGTTATAATTACATGACTTTGCCAGTTCATTTACTTCTTCCAAATACTGCCATGTACTCTACTTTCTCAGATACATTGCCTATTTTTCTTTAATTGTTGTTATATTCCCTAGTCTACATACACAATGTCTTTACTCCATATAGTCTTCCCTATATAATATGCAACTTAAATTTGTAACACATACAGACCATTACAGAAATAACTGATTAAAATGGAGATCAGGGAATCATGCAGAGTACAGTTCCAACTGACACGTCTGCAATACAACGCCTGCACATATGACTCAGAGATAATTGAAACAGACAGAATGGTAATGTTGTCAAAGTCAGATAAATAGACAGTTTGCTTTGAAATTTCTAGAAACATCTACATTATTGAGGTCTACTAGCAGCTGCCTAACAAGACTTACACAATGATGACACCAGTGTACATGCAAACATAGACGTGGGAGAATTTGAAGGAAATCTACCATAGACAAAGAACTATGAATAAAGTTGAAATTCTAAGACTGGAAGAAATGGACTTACTTGGAGTAGACATGCCAATGAGTTATAAAATAGCAAGTGATCAGCAACAAGGGATTACATTCTTAACTCTGTACTTTATGTTTCTCCTTGCTTCAAAGGATACTAAGAGTGAGGAAAATGAGTTCCTGAGATGCTTTACAAGGAAGGTGCCAGAAGGGCCACAGATCATCTCATCCTGTGATGTATGTTCCTGACAGAATTTGTCTTCTATGTAATATGGTCTGAAAATAGAGAGCTTCAAAGCAATACAACATGTTGATATTGCTACTACATTCCACAGAGAATTTGATAGTAAAAACAATATATACTTTGGACATAGGGCACAGGACAGGAAGCATGAAGAAATCAGGTTAGTATGGATGAAATAGATTCTAATGACAAATTACAATTGACCAAACAAACGTTTTATATTTTTAATATGATACCATTTTATAAAAATAAAAGGGAATATGTACATGTAAATATACAACATTCCAGGTAGTTGGTTTTGTCTGTTTCCTGTCTACTTTCATCAGCAAGCCTCATTTTATTGAACAGAAGTGAATCGAGAAATACATAAATAATCAGAATGATGATAAGAACAAGAAACTGGGAGCTTATGTCAAACTGAGACATCTAAAGAAACCTCTAAAACCAACAATCAGAAACTATGAAGGAAATGGGGCAGAACAACTGTAAAAGTCAGAAAATGGAAGGTATGCTATATAATGGTGTCATACGGGCATAATTTTCCAGTTGCAATCATGAACTCATGACTGCAGGTGTCCTCTGTAAAAGACTGCATAAGATCTTGGTAGTCAAAATGCTGGAAAATATAGGGAAGGCAATCTCCAAGCAATAGTATTATTTTTCTTTTCTTTCTTTTCATATGTGTGTATGAATATGTGAAAGTATATATGAGTGTGTCTTCATCAGTCCATGAAAAGAGATAATATGAGAATGCCAGTTTTTTTTGATCAATCAATTTTTACCTTCTTCTCTTGAGACAAGTTCTCTCATTGACCCAGGATCCAGGCCATATATAGCCAGTAGACCATATGCATACTGGACACACAACAACAACATTACAGGCATATGTATAGGTTCTAGAAATTGAAGTCAAGTCCCAGTTCTTGTAGATTATGGATTAATGTGCACTGATAAATCTCCCCAGTCCTTTATTTTCTATTTCTAATAATTATCTCTACAAAATACTGCTTGTGACTTCTATACTCAACTCAACAAATAACTGTTTTATCATCTGTAGTTACTCATATAATTCATCAATTAGGGATCTATCTGTGAGATCTGTAAGATAAGTTGTTAAATCTTTTATCACTTTCAGTTATGTGCATGGATAAAGTGAAAACAAGCAGAGTAAAGCTACAAGCAGATGGGAGAACTAGAAAAATAACACCGTTTTATTGAAAAAGTGCTTGGGACCATATGCTTAGACCATTATCCAAGATCAGGTGAGATCTGGTTTCTAAATAAACACTATACTTTTCCCTGTATTAAGTATCAACCTCCTTTATGACCACTTTCCATCTCTTCATAAACAATCAATAGCTCTACTGTATACTGCAATTACCCTATTTAGTCCAACTTGTGTTTACAACATCTACAATGATACTTTTTTTTTGGTATACAAATAGACCTTAGACTGTCACTTAGATGACTTAGGAACAATGACCTCTATAGTTTATGAAATATCAAGTAGCACCATTATGTCTGTGCTGCTGAGGTATATGAGAAAAGTCTGTGGTATAAATCAGTCTCCTGGGCTTCTTCTATCAAAATCATTCAGAGTCTTTCACAGCTCGTATATATATATGAAACAGTTGGAAGAACCAGGAAGAACAGCTTTAGAAAAAATTATCTCCCATTTCTGAGTTTATGGGTCATTTATGACAGCTTAAATGACAACATATTCAGGCTGCAGGCTGCTGATGCTGAGAATGAAATTTGTGCACTCTCCCTGTGCCTGAACCTTGATGGGATTTCAAAATGTAATCTGCTTGCAGAATACATCAGGAGTTTAGGAGTTTCTCCCATTTTTTTGCTGATGCCTGGCTAAGTAGTGGCTAATGCTCTGATTTGCCCTGAAGTTGATGGTGACTCTGTCTCCCACAGATGCAGACAGATTTGATGGTGACTTGGTCATCTTGATGTCACATCTCATATCTGAGATTAGAAATACACATCAAACACACAGTTGAAACATTAAGCCAGAACTTTTCAGACACAAAGCTGAGAATATTCCTGATGTTGTCTCCTCCTTACCTGGAACCCGAAGCATCAGCAGCACCAAAGGCTGAACCATCATGGCTATCCTATGTTCTGACAGATTGAGCATTATAGTCTGTTACCTGTCTAACAAAAAGTCACAGAAGAGTGAACTGTTTTTCCAACACATTCAAATTGTGTGGGGTCTGACATCCATCAATGTTGATTTAACTCAGTAATTCAATATTTACTTATGTTTCTGCAAATCTCAGAACCAAGGTGAGATGCACATATTTTTCTGGCAGGGAATGAGTTTTTCTCTAGAAGCAGGAAAGTGCTAGCCCAGTGACCTGTGAATAGTGCATTGTTTTGAGCATCAGTTTCTGCAGTGTTTTCCTCAGTATAGCTCCAAATAATATGTTTTTTGTCAGTATATCTCCAAATAATACCAGAACTTTTCATTATGGCATGGCCTTAGCCCTAAAATACCTGAAAGATCCATAATTGGCTCTACTTTATGGATACCTGGCAATAATGTTGGTGTCAGAGTGTCTTCCTTTTTGCTCCATTTCCACAGTATTCTTCCTATGATTTAGGAGAAATACCACAAAAGAAACAAAACAACATACAAGTTTTGACATATAAAGAGTACAACCTTCAATCACTGAATTGTCATCTCTATGTAGTAGATGTGACTGTATTCATGACTGATCTGCAACATCATTGTATTCATGATTGATCTGACCCCTGTTTCCCATGTAAGAATCTAGAGGTTCATTCCTAACTCTATTTTGGCTATGTACAAATGGGCCTGATATTTGCAAGATCACTCATATAGCTGCTCCTATTATCTGTCCAGTATGGATCCTAAACATTATCATAGGCAGAGTCCCTTTCTCTACTATGTGGTCATTCAAACCCTTGAAGGCTTTATGATCCTTAAATACCTTAAACATGCACATTCTTTTTATTTCCTTCTTTTCCTATATCTTTAAGAGAATATTTTACTTTATGCAAAGCAATGAAATTTTATATTAAATAATATGTAATAGAGTGATTCGAAATAGTTTTAAACAGAAGAAAAAGGGGAAAAATTCCAGGTTAAATAAACCTTCCCCACCCTCACATATAAAACCTTTCTAATGAGTCAGTATAACAAATATGTTCATGTGTCTAGTAATGTCTAATTCCTCAAACACATAACAAATGTATAATAAAAGCAAAAATAGTTCTTTCTACTTCCATATGCCTGAATATAAATTAACTTACCTAAGCTACTGTAGTGCAAACATATTATATAGAATTTTCTGAATTATTTAAATGAGAAAGGGGAATGAAAGCACTCTGGTGGTAAAACTCACCCAGCTCATTTTACTGCAAACTATATTACCATAGAACAAATGAACAGAGGAAAGACTCAGTGAACTGAAGATTGAACAGTTGTTGAAAACTCCATGCTCCCTTGAAATATACAAAAATAAAGATCTGTAGGTAAAAGATGTATTCAGTAAAAGAAAGTGAGTTGGACTATAGGACACTATATTGTATTTGGTTTTTGTTATTGTTGTTGTTTTGAACTGTATGCCACCGAAAGGCTCACACATAACTCTTCAAAAGCTGGGAAGCTGGATGAGACCAGTACCTCCACTGGAGTCAGCTATATTATTTGACTATGGATAAATAGGATCCAGCAACTTTTCTTTAATTAAAAATTTTCAAAAATTCCTAAAGTAATCAATGGCAGTAAGTATAAGTTTCCCTCAGATATTTGATACTATTTCACAAGAATTGTTACTGACCCTCAGGGAAATGTAGCACAAATACAAAAGCACCTACAGGAACAGGGAGTGATAAAAAATTTACTGCCACAGGATCCTATGCCAATGTTATTCTGTAGCCCTGCAAGTAAATGTGTGCTGCACTGGTCTAACTTGAAAACCTGAAAACCTTTGAGTCTTCACTGAACCACAAAGTCAAAGCTAACAAAGTTCTAGAGTCATGTCAAAGAGTATACAGCCCCCTTGATAATTTGTGTATTGTCAGAGCACAGCTTATTGACCCAAAGCCTTCTTAATAGACTGAACATAAACCAAGATGCAGCATGGAGATCACTACCCTCCTTATGCCCTTGGGGTTGCAGTCAGTTTGATTTTCACAAAAGATGATGGCACTGCATTGGTCAAGACAATTCTGATAAAAAAGATGAATGGATTGTCAAGGAAGCCATTTGAAAAAAAGATTACACAATGTATATTTTTTGTATGCTTCCAGTCTGAGGTATGAGATATGGCATTCTGTTTTCCCATCCTTTTGTAAATATCTTTGTGAAAAAAATCAGATTCATTTGCCAGATCGGTCATGGAATTAGTAAGTTTTTAGCCTGAAACTCTAAACAGCAGAAATCAGAGAATGCTTCCAAGCTCTAGCCCATAAGAAACACAGTGTGTAAACTGTAGGCTCCTTGAGGTTCAATGGAAGTTGGTCTGACTCAAATTTCACTCCCACTATTGGTATCCTGCAGTCTACAGATGTATCTTTCTATTATTAATTGTGTGATTACCGCTTCCACAGTAATAAGTCATAGTGCATGTAAGCCTCATGAAAGGCAAAACTGGTGGGTGAGTTGGCCATCTGTTGCTATTGGTGAGTGATTCTGATGACAGTCATTACAGTTGAACTTGATTCAGAAGGTCAGAGTAAGGTTATGGTAGAAAAAGTCAGGTAGGTTGATCTGTATTCTCTCTTTCCTTCCCTTAAATCTCAGAGGCTATAGCCTCTATAACCAGAAAATGGCAAAAAGAAGAGACCTTTCTAAAAACTCTGGATAAAGTTCAGCCCATGGAATGTGATTGTAGCATTCTATCATCCAATGGAATATCCCACCTGTTGCTGTTGTTTTAAGTCATATTTTTTAAAATTATTGCTACAAATCTCATTAACTAAGACAATTGATTAGAAGAAATCTCGTGATGAAACCCATACTCTGGCTGTCTTTAATCTCAACAATCAACTTCCAAATGCCATACAGAAATGCGTTCTTGAAAGTTTGTATAGGAGATAAAAGCATATCAATGCGCACTGTATATAGTAGGGCTAAATTATTCAATAACAGACTGTGTACAGCAAGATAAAAGATCATTTAGAGTAATTCCCAGTGATTTTCCACTGACAATGATATCTGAAACATTTGTAAATTCTCAACAAGTTAATTTTTCTGCTGTTCAAGCCTGATGATTTGAATCTGAACACAGGCATCATGTCATTGTAGAGGAAAAGGCTACTGAGACTAGCTGAGGCCAGGACCATGCTCTTGGTGAACTTAGCTACTTATAATGGCACTGCCTTGTGGATAAAGCCTTTACATAAACAGCAGTTCCTCACCGTGGGAGATTTTACTCACTTATATTTACCTTAGCTGTTGAAGAATCCCAAATAAGAATTGAAGGAACAGAGGACCTTGTGATCAAGTGGTACAGGGTATTGGTCAGAGGTGGGGAAACTGTGTTTCTGCTGAAAGACCTGGTTTTATAGCTCCCCCA
>JAQHUG010000641.1:0-30796 GCA_028555095.1 Dicrostonyx torquatus
TGTGAAGTGGAGAGAGAACAGGGCAGAGCTGAGCAGATGAGCGTGATGGGCTCTGGGCAGCTGCTTATATATAGTGTGGATGGGCTGGGCTCGGTCCTGAAGGTGAGCTTGTATAGTGAGAAGGGCAGGGCTTTACAAATAATGAGATCACCTCAAGTTCTAGAAACCTATGATACTTGAAGATTGCTTTTGGCTTCCTTTAGTCATGGAGCAAATTCTCTTGCCTTCCAGCCTTGACTTGATCCGAATACAATGAGCCTGGACGTAAATTCTCTGAAGTCATGAGTTAGTCATCTTCTCAAACAAAAGAGACAAGGAGCTGATCTATGATAATTGTCCCTTCGTTCTGCTTATTTAGGCACTCCCTGTGTGCCCCCTCACCTCACAGGTTTTCCCTTCCACCTGCCCCTCCCTCCCTAGCTCTGTCAGACTCTCCCTACAGTCGTAAAGGCATTTGCCCAATATCCCACTCTTGAAATTGCCAGCTACTTGGAACTAATTCTTCTGTACCTCCTGGTTGCTCTTCCTTATGATCTGGCATGGCCAGCAGAGGCTCATTGCCCATATAACCCTCCTATCTAAGGCCAGAGAGTAGATAAGTTGATTCTTCCCGTGGTGAGCCTCACCGTGACTGTGTCCTACATGTTAAGCTCTACTTGGCATTTCCCTGAGTACAGGGTCAGCCCCCATCCGACTTCTGCAGTTGCTCCATCCTAGCTGCTGCCTCTCTCCCCACTCTTTCCTCTCTCATCAGTCTGATTCTTGAGTAAAGCAGTCTTTCCACTTTCACAGACATTGCCCTCTGCACTGCATTGGGATGTTTTCTTAGAGCTTAGAGTAAAGAACCCCAACTGAAAATAACCACAGTCTCCCGGACATTCTCAAGATTTTTCTAACGATCTATTTGGACATTTCTTAGGGATCAGGAATCAGAATTGTTGTACATAGGGTGTGTCCAGAAAGTTGGGGGGGGGCATGCTGATTAATCACTGAAATGGGCATTTACAAGTGTGGCGATTTATTTTTCTAGTCACGTTTCTTGAAAAAGTCAAATTTCAAAGGAAACCTGTGCTTGCTTTGCAGGGGAGCGAGGTTTACTTCTTCCTGCCCATGCAGTAGAAACCATGCATGAGGAAACCCGAGCAACTCCAGGTGTGTTGTCTCTGAGAGCAAGTACCTAGAGAAGCCGCCATGGGAGGAAATGCCAACTCCCGCCCTGACCGGAGCCCGTGTTAGGTCCTGTTACTGTTTTGAATTCACTCACCACTCTCTGGAACGTTGGGGACCCAGCATCCAGGAAGGTGGGAAGCTCCCAACTTCTCAAAGGTGCTAAGTCAGCGTCTGGCAGGATAGAGACCTTCTCCAGACAACGGAAGCCGTTGTCGTCCCTCCGCCCTGTTGCACAATGCTTCCCCAAGAATGTGCTTCCACCCAGTTCTGGGAAACAAGTGCATCTCATGGTTCGAAGCACTGATTCTCTCTACCCTCTCGAGTTAGGGGCACCAGGTGTGGTCACTCTGCAAGGTGGGGAAGTCAGTGATGCAACATGTGTGTATCTTCTCACTTCCCTACTCTGTGTATTTCAAAGTCTGCAACTGCTTCACACGGTGACAACCAAGACTGCAATTTGCAAAGCCGGAAGAATTTGCTTTTCATTCCTTTAAGGAAATCCTTTGCCAACCCCTGGTGCAGAGCATGAGCCCTAGGGTCAGACAGAGCAGGTTCCTGTCTGCTCATATGCAAACCACTGAACCCTTCACGTGTACATAGAGAAGATGTAAATTGTGGCTGTGCCACCTCACAGAGTTGTGAAGCAGAGATGAGAAAATTCCCATGGAAGTCTTGCTGCAGTATATGACACATAAGCTTTCAGTGAAGATGAGCTAATTATTATTATTAGAAAGGAGCATGAGGAAGTTTGATGTGTAGGGATCCCTGAGAAGCTTGGAAACTGGAACCCAGGTTTAGTATATATGTGCATGGGGAGGGTATCTGGAGGACAGCAGGAAAAACAAAGCCATTGTTGCCAAGTTTGTGCCATATTTAGCAAGGGCCTGAAAGCCATATGTAGGAGATTGCCTTGCACCCTCCAGAGCCTCAAGTGACAGAACGGCAACAGGACAGGAAGAGTGACTTGCCAGCAGGACTGTCAGAGCCCACCCTACTGCTTGCAGGAGCTATGTCTCATGATCAGAGAGCATGAGTCTGGCTCACGCCCAGTAGGCTCCATTTCCTCTGTTGGGGTCAGGCTACCTGCTCATCCTCTGCTGGGTCCCTAACTGTGTCTGGCTGTGCAGGGACATTCTGCCATTGGCCAGCACAAGTGACTGCACCATTTTAAAGGTGGTACCCTCAGATGAAGTGTGTTCTTTAGTTGCAGCAGGAACCTCATTTTCAGTCATTGAGCCCATCAGAGCTTGGTTAACCTCAGCCTTCTATCTGACCCCAGGCTTGGCATATGCTCCAGACACCACTGGTGTGTAAAGTGTCTTTGGATTTTCTGACACAAACTTGCCCAATGGTAGATTGGTAATGCAGATTCTAATACAGTGGTTCTCAACCTTCCTAATGTTTCACCCTTTGAATACAGTTCCTCGTGCTGTGGTGACCTCAACCATAAAATCATTTTTGTTGCTACATCATAACTGTATTTTGCTACTGTTATAAATCGTATTGTAAATATCTGATATGCAGCCCCTGGGAAAGGGTCTTTTGACCTCCACAGGGGTCAAGACCCATAGGTTGAGAACTGAGGTTCTAATATAGAATCCTCTCGGCTGGGCAAGTGTTTTATTAGTAGTTTCCAAAATTAACTGTATAATGTCTTTATTTATAAACTAATTAAAACAAAATAATTTTATTTTAAAATTTTGAATCAAATCTCCTTAGTCACCTGCTAGGGAGCACCCTGAAAACCTGTTCCAGTGACTTCATCTGGGAGGACTCAGGGGGAGGAGTCAGCGCACACACACACACACACACACACACACACACACACTACTGGGCTCTTTCTCTCTCAATTTCTAGACTCCTGTCTTTTCACACACACACACACACCATTTTCTTTTTATTTCTTTTCTTTTCTTTTTTAAAAATAGGAACTCAATATGAAACCTTGAGCTCTGTAGACCAGGCTGTTCTTAACTCGCAGAGATCCACCTACCACTGCCTCTGCCTTCTTGGTGCTGGGATTGAAGGCAAGTGTCTTCACACCTTACTTCAGTATCCATGGGAGCTCTAGGCCAGAGGTACCCCTAAAGGGTTTGAGACCTACCTGAGTTCTCCCTGGTGGCCATGAGTCATGCCCCACAGTCTCACCCCAGGCAGTTCTGTTTCCCAGATGAGCCAGTGAGGAAGGGCCACCTTTCATAATAAGATGAGAACAAAGGGTGATAGTTTAGACAAATATGTGGGGAAAGAAGCAAGTGGTGTGAGTAACTCAATGGCAGCTGACCTCCTCCCTAGCAAGCTGCTGAAGACAGCCTCTCCTCTGTGCTGGAAGAATCCTATGCAGTCCAGCCTGCAGCTGCCTTGGGTGGCCATGGAATGTAGAATGCCCTGTTCCTGGCCAGCGGGCAGCCTGAACTGCTCACTCTGTTCCCAGCATGGAGGTGGGTCAGAGGGAAGTGTTGAAGACGGGGCTCAGGGAAAGTCATCTCAAGATGAGTTGCTTTGTCTTTCAGCCTCCCTGGGTGGAGCCCATTGACGATCATGGAAGGCTTAGGACTAAGCACTAATCTCACAAACCACAGGGCAGGATGACGCTGTTCCCAGGGAATCCCACAGCCGATCCTTCAGGAGTATCCCAAGAGAAAGAAAGGTGCACGTGTTAGAACAGATTCCGCCGCTCCAGGGGTGGAACGAGCAGATGGCTGTTAGACAGCCTTTGTGTCGGGTAATCACTACACCTGATATGCACAAAACTTCAGTCTCCCTTGTAGTTGTAACTGCACCCTCATACCCCCCTTTTTGCAGAGAACACACCCCATGTCACATATCAGAAAACCTGAGTGGCTTCCATTACAGCTAAAGTCTCTGGAAACCAATTTTCGATGGAATGGGATCTCTGCATCAGGTCAACTGTGGAATCCAGATTTCTCTACAAGGGCATTATCCACAGTGCTTCATAAAATGCTTGGTTCCGACACTGAACTGCCTCTGAACTGTGGTCCCTAATCCCCAGATGTTACCCACTGAGAATTTGAAACTGCGATGTGTCCTCGATCTTCTTTACAGGGAAGAGAAACATTGTAACTTCCATTTCCACCACCCAAAGTACCACTGAGCCAGAGGGTTCTGGGATGCACCTGCAGGACTGATAATTGCCCTGTGCCGCGAGGGGCACACATGTATGTATGACTGTAGATCTATCTCGCTTGTCTTATGGATTGATTTTGGTATCTGTTTGTATAGAACCTTGTTACAGGAGAAACATTTTGAAAATGTTCGGTTCCTTTTTTTCTACTTTGCCCTTGTTACACTGAATGTTCAGAGCACTGAGAAGAGCAGAGCTGGGCTTGGGATTGAAAACATATTTACAAGGAAGGAACAGCTTGTGGCCTGTCTGGTCAGCATGGAGAAACTAGTTGGAGGAACACTATCTTGATCTGAGGCAGAAAGAGATGCTGAAGATTCCAGAGTGGCTGGGAAGGTGGAAAGGGGCTGCTGAGTGGCAGGACCAGGCCATGGCTGGCCTGGATGAGCAGGACAGGGGTCCTAGCAGAGGTGCCAAGCATTTCTGCTTCCCTCATATGCCCAAGATGAAAAAGAGCCACGTCAGGGCTCAAAGGGGCCAGGACAATCTCCATGTGGAGTGCTTCCCTGTCCTCTAATCCCCACCCACCTCGTTTCTCTCTGGTTTCCTCACCACACTACAGGATCCACCTTACTAGACTGTGTGACTTTCAAAAATGTAGTGGGCAGGAGAGACAGAATACTCTAACAAGCTGCCAATGAAACACAAAAGGCAACTGGCTTGCATAATGGAAGTGGGCAGGTGAAGTTGTCCTAGGGAATCACACCATAATAATACACTTGGCTCCTGGGGAACTGGGGAAAACAAGACATTTTGAATGTGATGAGCAATTTCTCCACATTGGGACAGTAAGCTTTCCTGAAAATCTCATAGCCACGTTACCTGGCTCCTGAAGTACAGATGCCCTAGACAGCAACACCCTTACTGTCAGCACTGGCGTTTCTTGGCCTCCAGTGGCTTCTTCTGCCTTTATGATCTCACCTGAAGCCTGAGGTTGGGATTAATGGCAGATCATTGATAACTCTGGCACAAGTCTGTGGCACTTATGTTGCAACTTAAGCCTCTAAGGGCTCGGCCTACTTCCTCCTCCTTGGTCCTTGCCCTCCCTCAGACACTGGAAAGAAATAGCCTGGATTGTTCTAAGCTGGCAAGAGGAACGCTCACTGTGATGAGGAAAGTCTGCGCCCTAGAGTCTCTCAAGGACTGGCAAATCTGGTTTCTATTTCCAGCAAACTTCTTTCTGTTCTTCTCCACTGTAGAAACAAGAAATGGGAAATATTTTCCCTTTCTTTTAAAACTAAGTTTTGCTGAGGTATAAATTACATGTAAAAAAAATCATGGATCTTAAGTGTGTAGAACTCAAATTATTCTGATAAAATAATTTGTCTCTATAACCTATAAACCATAAAAATAAAATATTTATTCACAATACTCCAGAAATTCCTTTGGGTTCATTCTTGTGAATTCCACTGCTCCAAGAAAACGTTTGATTTTTCCATCAAATAGCCATACAGTATATATTTATATTATGTTGCATATGAATTTATAATTTATTATATTAGTAGATTCATTGTTTGTGTATCTGGGCTCTTTCACTCAACAATGTGTTTTGAGTGTGCTTCGTAGCTGAGTGGTACTTGAATATGTCATGGTTCGGTCAACACATTCCTTATTGCCAGAGGACGCTTGTTCATTCCCGGCTACCCAGACTCCCAAAATAATCACACAGAAATCTGTATTAATTGCAATACTGTTTGGCCAATAGCTTAAATGTATTTTTTAGCTAGCTCTTACATCTTAAATTAACACATTTCTATTATTTTGTATCTTATTATGAGGCTTGTGGCCTACCAGCAAGGTTCTGACCGGTGGTTTGCATCTTTCTCCTCTGGTGGCTCCATGGCATCTTATTGACTCTACCTTCTTTCTCCCGGCATTCAGTTTAGTTTTTCCACCTAGCTCTACACTGCCCTATCACAGGCCAAAACAGTTTCTTTATCCATTAACCAACAAAAGCAACACATATACAGGAGGACTTCCCACATCAATTCCTGTTCACAAATTCCTGAGATATTTCCAGCTAGGGGTTCCATTGAATAAATGAGAGATGAACACACTAGAATTTCTAGGAACATAAATATTCACTTTTTATAAATAGATACCTTGAAATGGAATTCATGCAATGACAGCAAATGTATGTGAGTTTTCAAGAGCTATTGCACCATTTTTGAAAGTAAACTTTCCTTTTTAAAGCAAAGATTTGTTCATAACACAACTAAGCAGTGTGCCCCATTATGGTCACCCTCCAACCAGACGGTATGATGGTTACAGTGCATGAACCTGTCTGACATGATGAAACCCCCTAAAGTGCATGGTTAATGTTAGGGTCATCCAGCTCTTGTCTCTTCTGTGAAACTTGAAGAATATGTAATGATGGAATTTCATTGATCTAGAAAAATCCTATGATTAAAACCTAAATCCTGTAATTCACTTCTCTATCCCTTCTGCTTCCTATTATTGTTGGCTTCTGGTCTTTTATCTTTCTGAGTCTTTTTCTAGAATGTGACTATAGATGATAGACAGATGATAGAAGATGGATGGTAGGTAGATGATAGAGAAATAGATGATAGATAGATATAGATGGACTGGTTGATATTTGATTGATTGATGGATAGGTAGATGGTAGGTAGATAGATAGACTGATTGATAAATGATAGATAGACAGATAGATAGATAATAGATAGATAATAGATAGACTGATTGATAGATAATAGATAAATAGATATGTTATGTCCAATGTCCACATCCCCAAATTACAACCACAAGACCGTATCCAACACAAGAGTGAAGAACCTTTGTTACAAGTTCCCTCCATCTGTTCAGAATGCCAGTGGCAGCAACAACAGCAACAGAAACAGACCAAGAGAGACCCCCAAGAGGTGTGGGGAGGGGGTTTATAGATTGGGAAGGCTTGGAGAATTCCAAGTCTACAAAGCTTGGGAATGGCTGCCCGCATGGGGTAAGGGGAATTCCAAGTCTACAGGCTGCACGCTCTGGACTAAGGTCAGAAAAAGGTCATGGTACATCTCTAGGCTAGGGATTACTACTTCCCTAGACTCCTATGTGGAGTCATGCCTCTAGACTAGACGTAATTACTTCCCTACTCAGAGATTGGTCAGTTTTTTCCTGCTCAGGGATTGGTTAGTTTTATGTGAGGGGGGGCATATGGCTCTGATTTTAAGGCCAAACTGGTTTTTTTCCCCCTTGGGGTCTTTTTAGCTTTTTGGCTCCATTTTTTAAAAACAGGCTAAGATTCTAGAGGCAAAGTGTGTTCTAGGGGCTCTGGTTCCAGATTCAGGGTATTTTTCTCTGACTCTGGGTTTAGGGACAAAGTGTTTCTTTCACTGGCTCAGGTTTCAAATTCAGGGTATGTTTCTTTCATTGGCTTAGCTCTGGGTTCAGAGCCAGGATGCTCATGGATTGTACTAGGGCTATGGGTCACAGATCTGCTGGAGCCTGGATCTCTCAGGTAGATAGGCAGACTGATTGTTACAGGATAGATAGATAAATAGACAGATGATAGATTGATTTATTGATAGGTGGTAGGTAGGTAGATAAATAGACAGACAGAAAGATTAATTGATGATATATAAATAGATGATTGATTGATTGAGTGATGATAGATAAATAGATGATAAATAGACATACAGAAAGATTGATTTATTGATTGATAATAGATAAATAGAAGATAGATAGATATTAGATATCTATATCTAATATGCTTCCAACCATAACCTTTTCAGATCAGTTATTTGCATCTAATAATGTATATTTAAGTTGTCTTTGTACATTTCCATGGATTAATAGCTCTTTTTAAATCCAGAATAATATTTATTGTCTTGATATGCCACAGTCTGTCTGTCAGCCTTCTGAAGGACATCAGGTAGTTTGGTATTCAGGAATATGGCTGGTTTAAAAGTCCATGTGAAGGTTCTTGGATTGTCAGGTACTTTCAGCTCATTTGCGCAAATTCCAGGGACTATGATTGCTATATTTCTGATGCAAGTATGTTTACCTTTGTAAGAAACTACCAAAGTCTGTCCCAAAGTGACTGGTTGATTTTGTATCTCACTGCCTTCAACCATGACTTCCTCTTATTCACAGCACTGCCAGCACTGGGTGGTGTCCGGGTTTGGGTTTGGGCACCGTTTGCCAAGCCCTAGTGATGTCCCATATTGTGTATTGAGCACTTCTCTGACATATTGTGTATTGAGCAGCTCACCTATGATTATTTGCCATCAGACTAACTAAGCATTACCAATTATGCATAATTAAGTGATGTGCCTTCTATGCTCACTAACACATTTATATCCAAGTGACTTGTTTCTCTTATCACTGAGCTTTCTTTTAGAGATCTTTGTAGTTTCTGCACCTGTCTGAATCCCTTTTCTTCCAGTCTGTGGCTTGACTACTCATTCTCGTGGTGTTGTTCTTTATGGAATAGAGTTTTAATTGTAATGAGGACTAGCTTACCAGCTGGCTCTTTTACTATATCTACAAACATACTGCCCAAGGTTGTCTGGGTTCTCTCCTTTGGTACCTGTAGGGATTCTATACTTTTCCACTTTACCTTTTGTGCTATGAACAATTTGAGTTAAATTTGTGGAAAATTAAAAGTACCTAGGCTGTCGTTTTTGTGAATGAGTATACAGTTGTTGCAGAACTCCCCGTTTAGAAAGACTTCCTGCTCCACTGGAGTGCCTTTGCGTTTTTGTCAAGGACCAGCTGATTAGACTTCTGTGGGGCTAGTTGGGAGCTCTGCGTTGTGGCCGTTTCCCGACATTTCAGTTTCTTCACATGCTGCATGGCCTTGATGACTGTGGATCTGCAGTAAGAGTCATTCTTCTGCCTCTGCTCTTCTTTGACATTATGCTGGGCTATTCTAGGCTCTTTACATCTGTGTAAAAACTTTAGAAAGCACTTTGACAATCTAAGCATAATGTCTACTGAGAGTTGGAGATAGCCTTGAATCTATAAAGCTATTTGCAGGAGGGGCTGGAAGGGCCTTGCTGAAGCACAGGAGCGCACCGGCACATTTTTTCCAAGACTACTTTCAAAGGGCATAGTCTCAGCTCAGAGCCATGGCGAGTTCTTTGTAGTAGCCATGTACCTTATGTCCTTCTCCTGTCTTCTACATCATGGCCATCATCGCTTCATGAAAACATTACAAACACATCGAAGATATGGTTGCCATTATAATTTTGAGCAGACTGTATTGGATCAACGAAAAAGAGAAACACAAAAGCTTTTCCTATGTTTATTCCTTCTCCATGTTCATTCTTCCTTTAATGAAGGTCTTTCTGACCTCTGCAGTATTCCTACTCAGTGAAGAATTCTGTCAGTGCTTCTTCCAGGGCAGGGCTGCTGGCAGCTCGTACCGCCAATCTTGTTTGTCTCAGGACGTCTATTTCTCTCTTTCAGTTCTTTTCCAGTGCTGGGGGTGGAGCCCAGGACTGTGCATGAGGGGCAAGTACTTGACCACTGACTGAGCCATAGTCCCAGCATTCTAAAAACATTCTCCTATTTTGAGACAGGATCTTACCAAGTTTCCCAAGCTGGCTCTGAACTTGCTGTGTAGTCCAGGCTGACTTCAAATTAGCAAGTCAAATCCTCCCTTGGGCCGATTAGTAATAGATTTATAGATGTGAGCCACCATACCTGACTGTCTTTCACTTTTGTAGAGTAGGTTTAAAAAATACAGAATTTCTATGTTAATGGGGTTTGTTTCCTTAGTGTCTACTGTCTGCAGCCACTCTCTTCTTGACACATGGGGAAGGAGTTCTCTGCAGAAGACACATGTCTGATTGTTCTTTACTCCTGGGTAGGTCATCTGCTTTTTCTCTCTGGCTTCTTCCAAAGCTTTCCTCTTTATCATTGATGTTCTGAAGTGTGAAGTGAGTGCATTGTGTTCCTGTGTCTGTGATTTGGTGGCTGACATTAATTTTAGGAGACGTTTGTCATTATTGCCTCTGATGGGGAATCTTTGTTTGTTTGTTTTTGGTTTCTTCTGTCCACTCTCTAACCCTGTTTTCTAGTATTCCCACTCACATGGGTGACACCTTCTATGCAGCCTATCCTCACAAGCAAGGTTTATCATCTTCAGTCCCATTTTCTCCTGGGCCTCTCCTCTGTGTGTGTGCCTTTGAGTTTCATTGGGTTTTATCACTATAGTCTCATTCCAGAGAGCCCTAATCAAAGAATTCGTAAACATGCCCTGCCTGGGGCATCCCCATTTTATTACAGTAGAACATTGTTTCTTAGCCTCTCTTATTTCCCTTCTTTCAGATCAATTAGGCTTGCCTGGACCTTCAGCAAAGTCAGTTGTGATTTAATCCCTTGTCCGGAATTCCAGAGAGGCAGGAGGTTAAGAATAAAAATCTGGTACAGTTTCTAAAACAGTTCTTTTCTGCTCCCCCTGCTGGAGGCGTGAGGGGATTTGTTTTTCTCCAGCCTTCCATACACAGACTTGGTAGAGCCCCTAGAGGTAAAACTCACTAAAGCAAGGCTGTTTCCCTCAGCCTGAGTTGCCTCATGGTACCGAACTGCCTGTCTGTTAAGTACCCTTTTGATCTTCCTCCTGGTGGCGCTCTCTACCCCAGCAAACTAAAAATCTCTATCATTGTCTGTCTGTCTCTCCCTTCTGGGAGACAGCAATTTACTCCGTAGGCTCAGTTCTCTGCTGAGTGAGGAGGGATTGTTGCCTTTCATGTGTTCAACTTTGAGTGAGGTGTGCATGGGTGGACAAGGCTCTCACAGCTGAAAGGTCATTAGAAACTGGGGCTTGGGACAGTCTTTGGGATGGGGGGCAGTGACTGTCATTCCCCCAACTTCACCACCACAGGGTCATCTGTCTCTTGCTGTGGTTTGTCATCTAGCTGGCAGCATGTACTTCAAGCGGCTACGCGGCCTTGGCGAACTTCACTAGCGTGCTGTGTGTAGCACAGTCTCTGTTGCTTCGGGTTACCTTTGTAAGTTCCACTTTATAGATTTCATTGGTCTGAATCAGAAGTCACAGTTAATTGTCACTTAGGAGGAGTGTAGGGTTGGGCCTCTCATTAAAATACCCTTGGATGCTGTGTCTCAGTCCAGGCTCTCTGCATGCCCCATGTTAAATTCTGTTTGCCAGTTCTACTGTAAACCAGGACTGATGTTAAGCTCAGTGGGGTGTACCTTTTATGTCTCAGGATCACACAGTCCTCTTTTTATGGAGTGTGCAAGGAAGACTGATAAACCCTGAAATAAAGGATCCCATTGCACAGAGGAAGAGAGTTACCATGTGGCATGCTGACGCCACACGCTGATAGGCCCTATCACATTCATTGACTGCTAGGGATACTTCCCAGGCCTCTGGAGGAGCAGCTCCGCCCCAGTAATGATGATATGGGACTCTCCAGAGAAAGACATATATAACCCGAGTCTCCGGCCTTGCCATAGTGCATCCACAAACAGGGGAGAGGGGAGGGAGAGGAGCTGAAATTGGAGGAAGCAGAATAATGGAACAGTATTCCACAATATGAAATCTCAGCTACTCTGAAAGAATTTGTACAGCAAAAAATGATCAAAAGCTGTGCTGGTTGGCTGCTAGTTGACCATACAAGCCAGGAATTGCATTCACAGCCGCTGAAATGCTCTAGACAACAAAACTTCATGGCTTTAGTCCATGCTGGAGTCCAATGACACTTCTACATGGTGGTCCTACTAGACATAAGCAAGGTTCTCCTGCAGCCTTGGGGATTGAAGCGACTGGATTCAAAGGAGAACCAGATCGCCTCTTCTAATGATTCCTAAATGTCCCCACAATCATATTGTCTCTTAAAATACCTAAATTTGAGTCAATAGATTAAGTCCTTGACACCTACAAACTTTTTTGAACAAAATGGACTCGTGGGCCTTCCTTTCCATCGGTGTTATTGAGGCAGACACTCTGATGGATCACTTCATGGGATCTACCTAGGGGAGAGAGATGCTCCATCTACTCCAAACATAGCTGGGCCTCTGTTTATACTTGAACAGAACGAATTGTTCTGAACAATAGAGTTCCACAGCCTTAAGGTCATAGCAATGAAGTACCTACAACAAGCATTGCTGACAGTACTGACTCATCAGCCCATACCTCTCATGAGTTTGGCTCACAACACTCTATTCAGGGTCTACTTTAACAGCCTTCATCTCTGAAGGCTCACTACATGGCTTCCCAGACATCCTTGAATGGGATTTATTTTAGACATTCACTTGTGCATGAGTGCAAGGGAGCTCACCTAAGAGGAAATGCCAGTACCACACACAGAGGCCCTGGCATCTCAGGTAAATCACCAGGGTTACCTGGTGAACTGTGAAGTACTAGAACCCTGACACTAACAAGAAATGCCTGTTGACTCTCTTGGTACCCATGATGTTAGAAAATCCCAGCATCTTTTAGGCCTTTTGGAATTCTGTGCCAATAGAGTCTTTATTTACCAACCTCAGTTGAGCCCATTTGCCCATCTATCTGTTCCTTGCCAGTCAGGCTGCCTTAAGTAGCCCCCCACTTGAACACAGGGCTCTAAATCTACCCTGGTGTGACTCTGGACACTCCCCTTTGTGCCTTGCAGAGACAGCCTCCCTGCCTCCCCGGACCTGTGGACCACCCATAGTGCCACTCTCCCTTTCAGAGTCCTCCTTGGGAATCAACAAAGAAACCAAGCACACCTGGACAGGATCCACCTTGAGGTGTCTTAGGTGATCATAGACCTGGAGAAAACCATTCTACTTGGAGGTTTATATTATAAAAGCATTTTATTGAATACACTCTGGAGAAAGAACAAGAATTAAGGTGGGTGTCAGGGTAAGAATTCTGTTTTGGTGGCTGCCATGCTGGAAAACTTTGGATATTGTATCATCGAAGACCATCTCTAGGTACCTAAAAACTGACTTGCAGCACAATGTAGAACTCTGGCATAGGAGGCCAGAAGCTGGGATTCACTCCCCCCTAGGAACCAGGACACGTGGTTCTGCAGTGGGCAGAAAGAGTAGGCCTGAGTGACGGCTAGATGAAGCAATCTCCGTGGGCCTGGGGATGCCCATGAGGGCCAGGGTCTTGCAGCAGCTCTTCTTAGCTCTTGAAGCTCCTCCGGGAGGAGGAGGTGGTAGAGACAAATTTGACACTGGAGCTGCTGCCCCCACCGCTGCCAAAGCTCATGCCCCGGCCACTGCTTGCACTGAAGCCAGAGCCCCCGACACTTAGCCCACCACCCAAACCAGTGCCCCCACTGCTGCTGGAGTAGTAGCCTCCACCACCTCCTCCGAGGCCACTGCCAAAGCCGCTGCCACCGCCAAAGCCGCTGCCACCGCCAAAGCCGCTGCCACCGCCAAAGCCAAGGCTGCTTCCTCCGTAGCCAGAAGAGACACTGTTTGTGACAACAGCTGTGGAGAAAAGAGGAATGGGTGAGATGGGTCTCTCAGATTTATCCCACACCGCCAACATGTTTGATCCTGCCTGGGTAGAGTGTATACCTGACGTTTTTATAAAGTAACAGAATGAGCAGAAGGACTAAATTATTCATTTGGGGCCCTTGACAGAAAAAATGTCACCAGAGGCAAGGTACTTGGTAGAGGCAAGCATTAAGAACAAAGCTCGATATGTATGAATCCTATAGGAGGTCGGGTGGAGCTGCGTTACCTCATGTCCCTGCCTGTGCTGTCCCCCCCCCCACCTACTGCTCACTGTCTGGTAATCATTTATTGGCATGGAGAATGTATGCTATCTAGAAACAGCGGGCTTTGGAGTTGATACTAAGTTACTTACAGATGTTGACTGGTCCAACTCCTTCTCCACTCAGCCTGAAAGACAAAATGTTGGGGTAAGACATCAAGGCTGTCATTGTCATGGTTAGGGTCACCCCAAAGCCAGGCCCCTGCATATCCCTAAATTCTTGTAAGTTAGAAAAGACCATGCTTTCTGGAAGGATTTGGCTGGAGAAGAGGATGTGGCCCAGAGCCAGGCTGTCAAAGGAAGATTCTAATCCCTTCTCCTGCACCCAGTTCATGGAAGGTGTGCGTAAGTGGCGGCAATGGTGATATGGCCATGAGAAAGCAGGCTTTGCCATAGGACCCTGCATTCTTCAGGGGACCTCGAGCCAGAAGGAAACTCACAGTTAGCAATGCCTGTGCCAGAAAAAATGAAGAATACGCAGTAATTTGAGAACCCAGAGGAAATGAGTTTCAGTCAGCTGGAGAAGTCATGAACGGCATCCCAGCGGGAGAGGAGAATAAGGATGGCAAGGAGTGAGGCATGGACAGCGAGGTCTAGAAGAGAACATGAGCAAAGCAGAAGGAAGACACCGTGCAGGGTACATCTGCTGGGGTACTTAGCCGATTGAGGAGGACAGAGCCCCAGAGGATGGAATGGGGAGTAAGTCAAAGACACCAGTCAAAGTCCATGGTACACCCCATGTCAGACTGAAACTGGATGATGTTCAGCCATTTGGTTGTGCATCTGGCACCCTCTATCAAACTCTCCTTTCTCAAAGGAAAGGCCATCTCAGGCACATGATGTCTGCCCACCTGCACTCCTCGCCCTCCAGCAGCTTGCGGTAGGTGGCTATCTCCACGTCCAGGGCCAGCTTGGTGTTCATGAGCTCCTGGTACTCGCGCAGCAGCCGGGCCATGTCCTGCTTGGCCTTCTGCAGGGCCTCCTCTAGCTCAGTCAACTTGTTTCTGGCATCTTTGAGCGCCAGCTCTCCACGCTGTTCTGCATCAGCAATGGCATTCTGTAGGTTGGCACACTGTGGAGATAAAAGTGATACTTCGGTGGCTGAAGTGTCCTAACTGTCTGTTTCTGAGAGTCTAAGTCAGATATAGCAAACCTGGAGCCCTAGAAAGAACTTAGTACATCCTGAATATTATAAGTGGTGAAATATGGAAGCATTGTGAATTGTTCCAGCTTAGTGTACACATGTGTGCATGCATGTGTGTGTGTACATGCATATATGAGTGTGTGGGTGGGTGTACAAGTGTCAAATGCAAAACAAAAGATGTCTTCCTTCATAAGTCCAGGATGCTCTTTGTCCTCTTTTAATTTATATTTACCTGCTTCTTGACATTATCAATCTCAGATCTCAGCCTCTGGATCATCCGGTTCATCTCCGAGATCTCATGCTTGGTGTTTCGAAGGTCGTCGCCATGCCGGCCAGCTGTCTGTTGCAGCTCCTCATACTAATGCCACCAAAAGAGAAGGAAAATACAGTTAATAAACTTTCCCCAAGTTCATAGGCAGGAACTGTAAGTAGTGGAGTCCTCTGGGGTCTGGGAATGGTTTGAGCCTTTGCAAAATGGAGTTAATCTTAAGTAACTTCTTGAGAATCTTGGCTCTCCTAAAGGTGCTACCATGAAATTCTTCCTGGGTTCTGTGGAAAACAGATAACTGGATCCTCAGCAGTCCTGGGAGTCCTGTCCTTAGCACTGTTAGGACCTGGAATCCTAAACAATACCTCTAGACAGTTGCAGCCTCGATATTCACCCAGGCACCCACCTTGGTCTGGTACCAGGACTCAGCCTCTGTTCGGCTGCGGTTGGCAATGTCCTCATACTGGGCCTTGACTTCGGCGATGATGCTGTCCAGGTCCAGGCTGCGGTTGTTATCCATGGACAGCACCACGGATGTGTCTGAGACATGTGTCTGCATCTGGGACAGCTCCTATAGGGACACTTGAAGTTAGTCATCTGAACATGTTATTTAATGTGAGTTTCATTTAAATCTCCCATTTATTGTATCATAATAAAACACCCACAGGAGAAATTTAGGCTAATTGCTTACCGCATCAAAGAACATCTTCATGAAGTTGATCTCATCCATCAGGGCATCGACCTTGGCCTCTAGTTCCACCTTGTTCATGTAGGCAGCATCCACATCCTAAGGAAATAGCGGTGGTGGTCATCAAACAACATGTACCTGCCTTAAATGGCTCCACCCCCAGGAGAGCACAGCCCAGGGCTATGGGTTCTCTTCACCACACCTACCTTCTTCAGCATGACAAACTCATTCTCAGCAGTGGTACGCTTGTTGATCTCATCCTCATACCTGACAGTAAAGGGATAGGAAGCATTGGTCGGATGGTCAGGGCCAGGTAAAGAGTCTCTGTGCAGTCATGTGAACAAGCTTCCACACTGGAAGGAGGCTGTTCACATCTCACGGGCCACCATGAGGCCTGGGCAAGTCCTTACCCCGTGAGATGCTGCCCTCTCGGAAACTGCCTACCAAATACTCATCTAGTATCACTACTATTCACTTGGTTCATCAATGATCCTGCAGGAGTGGGGGTGTAGCTCAGTGGCAGAGCGCATGCGTAGCATGCAAGTGAGGTCATTCTCCAACACTACCAGGAACACACAAAGAAATAAAACACTAGCAGCCCATGGAAGCAGGAGCCGGTTGGTGTGGCTAAGGGAATTCTTGGAGGCACCTAGCTGGGTTCTGTCATCAGTTCCTCTTTGAACAGAAGCTATCAAGGGCTATGCTTTGTGTTTTGAGGGCACTAGGAGGAGGATCCCCAAAGAGTGAAGGTTCCAGGATGGCCAGTTCACCAGGTGGTGCTAGGGGCACACACTGCTACTCAGGCAGCTGGGTAAGTGCTTTGGAGCAGAGGAAAGCCTGGGACCGGAACTTTCTAACAGAGGCTTGGAGCTTTGTCTTAGTGGTGTAGTGTGCATGCTCCTCTCCCACGGGAAAGAGACACCTCAGCCCATCTACGGAGCAGACCCTGGGGCCTCTCTTTCCATCACACCACAACTCACTTGTTCTTGAAGTCCTCCACCAGATCCTGCATGTTCCTCAGCTCTGAGTCCAGGCGGCCCCTCTCTCCCAGAACTCCATCCAGCTGCCTCCTGAGGTTGTTAATGTACTGCTCAAACAAAGGCTCCAGGTTCTGCCTCACGGTCTTGGTGCCCTGCTCCTGCAGCAGGGCCCACTTGGTGTCCAGGACCTTGTTCTGCTGCTCCAGGAAGCGCACCTGAAGGGGGCCGAGTGTGAGAGGGAGAAGTTTCAGCTTCTGTGACACTTTTACTAGTGTGTCACTTGTCACATGCTGTCCCACCAAACCCTGTGTTCAGTGCCTCGACTGTGACCTGTAAGGGGCAATGGGCATGGACGTTCTCAATATCCTCCCTCTAGGGACGGTAGTTCCCTCATGCAGGGCACAGAGAGCCTAGTAATGACTGGCTGGAGTGCGGTCCAATTCACGGGAGCTGGAAAGGCTCCCAGGCTGCCCTAGAGACACCTCAGCCTCTATGCAATCTGGTTATCAGAGGCCTGAGCTCATCTCAGCACACTAGGATCAGACACCCTGATAGGGCAACCTATTAAGAGAAGAACTCTGACCCTGATTGTCAGCTGCTAGTCTAACTACAGAGGGGACAAAACCAGGACAGAGTCACCTAGAGACAATGGCAGTGATTGAGCAAAGCCTAGAGCATCTTCCCTCCACCGCTGTCTTTGGCATTCACTCCAGAGCCTCCTCCTGCTTCTCTGCCCTGGACAGAACCACGTCTCACCTTGTCGATGAAGGAGGCAAACTTGTTGTTGAGGGTCTTGATCTGCTCGCGCTCCTCAGTCCTCACTCGCTGGATGGTGGGGTCGATTTGCAGGTTCAGAGGGGTGAGGAGGTTCTGGTTAACGGTGACCTCTTGGATGCCTCCAGGGGGGCACACGGGGAAACCAGCGCCCCCATAGCCACCACCAAAGCCAGCTCCACCACCGAAGCCAAAGCCACTACCAGCTCCACCACCGAAGCCAAATCCACTGCCGGCTCCTCCTCCAAAGCCAAAGCTGCCTCCAGCACCAGCACCAAATCGGTTCCTGAAGCTGCCACCGCCAGAGCTGAATGATATCCTTTTGGAGCCCCCCACGTTGTACAGGCTCCGGCTGCCATAGCCACCTGCTCCATAAGCACCCCCAAGGCTGACCCTGCCACCACCACCACCACCACTGCGGGACACCGAGCTGAAGCTGGTACGAGAGACAGACGGGGTGATGGCAGAGGCGGCGCTGAAAGAGCGGCTGCCCCCACTTCGGAAGGACACACTCGACTGGCGAGACATGATGGTTGTCCCTGAAGGAGCAAGAGTACTGGGCGCTGTGAGTGGGAAGGTGCTGGCAAGGTCGGCGCTCAACAGGACGCTGTGGGTGGCTCTGTTACTTAGGAGCTTCAAGGCCCCTTTTTATCCACCTTAGAAGTGGGCTGGGCAGCGGAGCTGTCGAGCTGTGAATGATTTGTGGGCTGGCCATGCCTGGGGGGCAATTGTGAGCTCACCTAACACACCTGCACAGCGGTGTGGGGCAAAATGCTCCTCCCGGCAGCCTCTGCTCAGTAAGAAATAACCCTTCCTTGCAGCGCTGGTGTCCTGGCAGTGTTTTGGGGGTGCTGACAACTGTCGCTTGTCACCACAGGATCTGGGTGCTGTGTATAGCCTAGAAGGATGCCAGGAAGTAAGGGACATTTGCCCATGGCTGCTGACCTAGAGATCCTTACAGAATCAGTGACTGTCCACTGCCCCAGCCTGGTTCCTGCTGCCTTACTAGTTTAGGGGATCTGGGCCATCAGTGGAGCAGAGTGGGTTCCCCACCTGCCAATAATCTATTCTTCTTACACTTGCCTGTGCAACCGGGGCTGCAGAGACCTGAGCTCTTGCAAGATGATCTATGGCTTCACATTTTGGGTAATGTTCCAGAGAAGTGGGGTCCAGTCCTTCACTGTACTATGTTTTCTTTAAGAGAGGTTCATTTACCCCAGATACCACTGGGCAGTTTCCCTGCAAGATTCAGGCCAGAAAGGTCCCTCAAGCCCACAGCTTAAAAGCCAGAGGACCTAGGTCCTCTCACCTGGGCTGTTCACCATTGAGTTCTCTTTAAGGCCAGACCCACCCTCCACAATTCCCCCTAATTCAGCTTTCTGTGTGTGCCCTTGCTATTCTGGGCAGGCCCATGTGGGAACTAAATAAGCCAGCAAACCCCACTTAATCCTTTACAAAAAAAAGTCTTGATACTGGACTGGCAGCCACGTCTCTCTTTGTGGGGAGCTACTCTGCTAGCTTCCCTGGTACCCCCAAGCTCTGTTCCAGCAAGTTCTCAGTTATTCCACCAGGGAAGAAGTGAGTCATCGTATCTGTTGATACAGGCTGAAGGCCGCCGCAAACACATACCTGCAGGAGTTTCTAATCTCTCCAGGAACATGTTGAGAATCGGCAGGCTTGTAATAACGGGGAACCACCCTGTTCCAAGCAGAGGGAACTGCTGTGTTTCCTCTCCCTCCAGCCCAAAGCCTCCTTCACAGCCAAAGGCATGGAAAATGGAATTTTAAGTCTGCAGACTGACTGCCAGAGAGACTAGACAGAGCAAGTTGGGGGGACCAGGCAGCTGGCAAAACAGCCTGCCAAAGCGTGCAGGTATTACCTGTAGCGCCAGTTGAAGGAAAGGGGATTCAGATTCTAGCAAATGTCTGTCCCAAGCTGTGCCCTTGCCATTCTGGCTCAGGATTTGAGTGGGATCCCCTCTCTGACCCCTTCCAAAGAAGAGCAGGGTTCTTGGCCCCTGTTTGTCTGAAGCAGCCAGAGCAGTGAGAACTGCTGAGGGGCCATGTTCTCAAGAGATCAGGAATTAGACAAAGGAATCTCTACACAAGGCCTAAAGCTGCCTCAAGGGAGTCAAGGCTGCGGAAAATAATTCTTGAGAGCTGAGGGTTTGTTGAGATGGTGATGGCTCACCGGGGCTGGACTGAGAAGCCTACTAATAGGTGATCCTGCAACACTGACTGGCCAAGCTGGCCTGGCAGGCCCTGTGTCTTAGGTGTCTCTCTGCCTGGAGGGTCTCTGAGAACCTCAACGACTATGCCAGTGTCACCTTTTGTGGTGTTTTAGAAAGCAGATGTGAATGTCCTGAAACACCCTGGGAACTTCATCCCTGAGAAGAACAGCTCTAAGCTTGAGGGAGGTGTCTGGGGTATCCAAGCAGAAGTGCCACCTCCATGCTGGAAAACCACCGCCAAGGAAAGTCCCACCACACACACAGCATTGGCTACTGTCCCCACTGCCTGCAGAAAGAGCCACACCCCCAGAAACATGGGGGCGTTCTCTTTCCCCACTCAGTCTTCAGTGGCTATCTGTGAAGGAGGGCTTGCCAGGAAAGAAGTGCATTGTGGCTGCTCTGAGAATTGCTACAGAAGTCACACTCAGGCCCAGGGGCCAGTGACCAGAGTCTGGTGGGTGACAAGTAACTAAGCAGGGTGTGTGGGGAGTCTCCATAGGGAGAGTGGACATACCCACTTCACCAGACCAGTCAGCTATACGGGAAATCTGTGGAGGGGCAGGCACCAGCTCTGCTGCTGAGTGAGAGACCCACCCCAACTTGGAATCCCTGTGGGCAGGGAGAGCAGGATCACACCAAGTCCTGGACTCTCCCGCAGGGCACTCCCAGGACATGGTCAGACATGTCACTTAGCCTCTGCTTTCATTATCAAACCCCATGCAGGGCTGAAGGGTCCCCAGCAGCTGGCCTTCCTGTCAGAGGAGTGAGCCACAGACAGCTCCTCTCACTCCCGTCCTGGAGAACATAGAATGTGGACCCGTTCTGTGAACAGAGACCACCTCACAGATTCATGGGTGAGAAAGAGCTAAATCCACAACACCTTCCCAGAATCCTCTCCTCAGAGCCAACACTCTTAACAGAAAATAGTAAAATTAAATTAAGTTTAAAACAATGGTTTTGCACATGTCTGCCAGGGCACATCAAGGATACAGACCCCAAAGCCAAAGCATCTCATCAGCTTCCCTTTGAACACTGCAACCATTTGCTGACTTAATTTCACAGATGCAGGGTCCCCTCCATCAAATCCTTCCTCAGGTCTCTGTGTGAACCCTTTCCATGCTTATTCTGAGTTCCAGAGACCTGCCCACCTAGTTCCATCTCTGGGACCCTGTCTATAATAGGGCAAGTCTTTTTGTCTTCTTCAGACAGGACACCTTCTAGGGACAGAGCGATGCCTCTTCATGCTATGGACCTCCTTCTGCTCCTTCCCCTCCCATACAATCCTCAACAACAAGCTGCAGCCCTTGAAGGCCCCACATCCTGCTCTAGCCCCAGGGAAGAAGGCAAGCAACAATGCCTTCATCTTTGCTGCTCTTCCCTTGAGTGTTCTGCACAAAAACGTGGGGAGGATGGCTGAGGCATGAGTCACCCAGTCATCGGGCTGTGGTTGGCAGTCCCATCCAGGAGCCTGGAGCCAGATTCATAGGAGAGGGAAGGGCAGATGGAGCAGTGAGCCAGCCCGAGACAGCTCTTCACAAAGCCTAGCCGCAGGGAGGAATTGAGGGAAGAATTTTCCTGTCTCCACCCAAAGCTATGGGGTCCTCCCTACAGCTTTGTGACCACTGTGGGTCTCAGTTGGGCTGCAGGGGCATGACTGGTGTGTGTGTGTGTGTGTGTGTGTGTGTGTGTGTGTGTGAAGTTGGGAGTTTGGGACACAACCCCCAGCAACACAGCCGTGGTTGCCTGATGAGGCTAGGAACCATGTCAGACTATCAAGGACTCTCAGACCTGAGTCTGAAAAGAAACCTAGGGAGAAAACGCAAATGTCCAGAAATAAAGCTTGGTTGAACTTGGAAGTCCAGATGTCATGCCTAGAGTCAGAGTCACAAGTGAGCCTTGACCCTTAGTGTTGAATTCTCTTATCTAAGTCTTTACACAAATCATGACCTCACTTTGGGCCACATCTTGCCCCTAATATAATAACCCTTGAAATTTTCTAGAGCTCTGGATATGCCTCTCACACCACGGTTCCCTCCACAGACTCGGAGGAAACAAACGGGAGTTTGTTGGAACTGAGATTTTAATGCTGAGTTGGCTGGGGCAAGCAGGAAGGGTGGGGTAATGCATGGGGGCTGTGGGGAGCAGCCTTGGCCCTGTCCCTCAGATTTATCAGGCGATTGGCACTTGCAGACTAGGGCTGTAGAAATGAGCTCTCAGAATCTCTCCAACAGGCCCCTGCAAGCCTCGAGATGCTCTTCCTTCACTTCAAGGGTGTTTTGCCAGTGGCGTGCATGCCAAGTCTTTGAAAATCCCCCTTGCTTGATTGAAACTGCAGGCTGAAAATCAACAAATACTTTAATCAATTAGGGTGGCTAAAAACGGATATACCTGCCCAGCAAGAACCTTTGGGCTTTGCCTTCCCATGATGGGAGGGTTCTCCTTTATAGACAAACGGAGAGGAATCGCCAGGTTCTGGAAGGGCCCTGTACACATTTGTGCATCTAGAAATAATGTTTCCATTTGTTTGTTTTTGCTTTGTCTTTAACTATTTCTGCATGTTTTCTCTGTCTTCACAGTGGACAGGAGCATTCCTTGCAGAGTTGGTCACCTCTACAGTGAAGAGGCTGGGCTGTACTGCCTGGGTGCCAGCCTGCATCTCTCTCTGTCAGAGCCATCGAGGGAAGCCCCTTTCTACTCCTTCTGTAGAAGCCACACTGGGGAGGGGAGTACGGGAGCTGCCTTCTCGGGGCTTCCACCTGACTTGTCCCAAGGAGTAAGGTGCAGAGAAGGGCTTTGTCCTCAGCCTTTCCTTGACTCTGGATGAGCTCTAGTCAGAGGTTGATTCAGCACAGGAATATTTCCACAGTCAAGAAAGGAACTCAGGCCACAGCCAGAAATGATCCCTTTCCTCAACTGCCCTCACACTGGAGTTCAGACAATCTTCAAGGCTTACTGACCCTTTGCTGTTCCCAGTCCTACCTTCCACACACCCTCAGTTCCTGTCACACATTCCACTTCTGACCTTGCTTTCCCAGGTGCTTGGGTCAATGTCACTGCCAAGGGTTAGCATAACAGGTAAGGTTTTACACAAAGAACCCAAAAAAGAGTGGCAGGAAGACTGGCAGCAACCCTTGAATGGTGGCTCCTTCAACGCGCGTGTGTGTGAGCCACTGCGGAGTAGCAGGCAACGGGTACTGTTAGACCCTTTGACTTGGTTGTGTGTCTCTGGCAGTCCCCAGCTTCTCCCAGATACTGTGTAAGCCCAGGGATGAGTCTCCACCTTGTATCTTCTTTCCAGGCCCAGCCTGGTATCCCAGGGCATGAGTACAGGGAGATAGTTAATTTTTACTGTTATCTTCATTAATGAGAGACTTCTAGAAAACCAGTAAAAAGCTGGATGCGTCTGAAGGGTGTTCCCAGAGAAGAGTGGCGTGCGGCTCAATGAACTAACTGTGAAAGGCTCACCCTGAAAGTAGCCTGGGGACCAGGCAGAGGGAAAGACAGAAGAGGAGGAACTCAACCCCAGCTCTTCTCTTTGCTGCTGCTGCTGGTTTTGGATCCAGAGTGCAGATTGTCTGGCCTCTGGACACAGACTTAGACCATGACTGTCTAGAATGGCTTGGAGCCTTCAGTCTGGAACTGGGGCTGCATGATTGCCCTCTCTATTTTTATTTTTAGGCTTCTGGTTTCTTAGACTGAGAAGCTTTTTCTTGCTCTGGCTGTCTCACTTGCAGATGGCCATTGTAGGTCTGTCCAGACACTGCTCATGCAAGTTATTCAATTAAGTCTTTTCATAACTGCATGCATATGTATGCCTGTAGGTATGTGAATGTGCATGTGTGCATATGCCTCTGTATGTGTGTGTGCACGCATGTGTATGCCTTTGAGTGTATGCATGTACATGAGTGTGTATGTATGCTTGTGCATGTATGTGCATGACTGTACATGTGTGCGTACATGTATGTGTATGCTTTTGCATATGTATATGTGGATGCATGTGGATGCTTGTACGTGTGTGTGTATAGGGGCATGCTATTGTTCTGTTCCTCTGGAGAAGCATAACTTCTCAGTGACATGGCTGACCGTGCAAAGGTTGGGCCACAGCATCTTGCCTTAGCTGGTTTCAGGGGGGAAAATGTCCCCCAATGGTTCAACACCTGACTTCAGCAAATGTACACTGATCTCCCACATTGGCACTGTCAGAGTTGGTTCCCTTCAGAGAACTACTTTCTGCTTGTATAGGTAGAGGGCTGTCTGGTAATGACCACAAGTGACAATAATTTTAGTGCTGCGTTCCTCTCCCGTGTCTGAACCTCATGGCCTTCTGACACTAGAGAAGGGTGGCTAAAATCAGATCCTGCAGATTTGCCACACCAGACACCATGTCCTGCTAGTCCTGGGGCAGTGCTGATCCCAGGGATGATGGGAAATATTTTCTGTCCACCTCCACCTGTCCCCTCATTCCAGCTGATGCCCAATGCAAAGCACCACAGCTCCACCTGTCCCCTCTCTCCAGCTGAAACAGAGGACCACAGCTCCACCTGTCCCCTCTCTCCAGCTGATACAGAGGACCACAGCTCCACCTGTCCCCTCTCTCCAGCTGATACAGAGGACCACAGCTCCACCTGTCCCCTCTCTCCAGCTGATACAGAGGACCACAGCTCCACGTCTCCCCTCTCTCCAGCTGATACAGAGGATCACAGTTCTCCACACTCAGAACCAACAGCTCCTCTGCCAGCCCTTCACCAATTGAGGTACTTCTCAAGGGCACTCAAGAATCCTCCTACCATTCACAAATTCTGGGTTCTCAGGGCCCTAGAGCCTGCACTCCCTAGCCCTTAGGAGCCAGCCACATCCTGTTCTAGGGCTACTAATGCCCTTCATCATGTTAGAAAAGCAGTTAATGCTGAATGGTGATACAACCCCTCCATACCCGCCTTTCCCCCTCCCACTCCCCTTCCATATCCTCCCAAAACTCAGCTCTCCTGGGCCAAAGCATGAGAAGAAACCCTAGACAGCTTTTCGTGCAGCCTTCTTCTGGATGAGCAACATATGTACGATGATCACTAGACAGGCACCTCTCTGAAACCCTGACTTTCCACGGTCCTCCAAAAGCTCAGATCATAGGAAGGGCTGTGTCTCAGTTGTACTTTATGGTTAAGTGGAAGAAAATAACAGCCACATTTAGATAATACTGACAGCAGACAGGGTGCTGGACCCAGCAATCCTCTCCTCTAACCTTCTCATGCTCGGGAGGCAGGCCTACTGCTGTTTCTATTTTACACATTGGAAACTGCTGCCCAGCAAGGGTGAGCAGCTGGTAAGAGATTCCCTATGGGTTCACACAATTATGACCCTGGAAGTCCTTGTCTTCACCACTGAGGACACTCAGGTTGTTGATATATGACCATGCTGTGGTTGTGAAGACTGTGACTTGTCAGAGGCTCAGCCAACTTGTGAGGGCAGCAAGCACAGGGGCCATCCATGTCCCCAAGCAGTTAGTGTGCCTCAACATCACCAGAAACCCATGAGTGGAGTGAGGGTTGGATTTGGAGGAGCCCCCTCCTCTTTTTAACTTCCAGAGGTTGGGGAGGAGTATCTGGGATGCTGGGTGAGGCTTCCAGGAGATGGATCTGGTCTTCTACTACATCCCCAGAGGCTAAGCCTGCCTCGGACACAGGGGCCTCATCGAGATTGGCTGGCTCCATGTGTGGTGCTCCCTCACAGAGAAATCAATGTCGCTCATTCAGGTATGCCCACTGAGCCTGGCTTCCTCCTTCCCCTTTGGTGATGGTGGTTGTTGGATCATGACGAGGCACATGGCACTGTGCTAAGACTCACACACATTATACCCAGATGCAACAACCACCTCTTATTTACCATCTATTCCTGAACCACACGAAGGGTTAGACTTAAGCAAGATCATGCTGCTACACAGTGTCAAGAGAGGAACATAAATTAAGATCTGGCTTCTAGAGTCTATGCCTTTCCCCAGACACAGAGCTGGTGCGGAGGAGACCCCAAAGATCCCTACACCACCTATTGATCACCACCAACAGCCTGACACCAAAGCCACCTTAGACGCACATCCCACCTGAGCAAAAACATTGTGTTCTTCTGAGGACCAGTTTAGAGGCACATATGCCATGCCAGCACCTCTACCTGAGCAGATTGGCTCTTTTTCTTTTTATTTTTTTATTGTTAAAAGAAAAATTTACATTTACTCCCCTTGTCCCAGGCCCTCCCTCTCCCCCAATAACCCTCCCTCCTCCCTCCCCCTGCTTCCTTAAGAGGGGGCAGGATACCCTGCCCTGTGGGAAGCCCAAGGCCCTCCCCTCTCCATCCTGGCCTAAGAAGGTGTGCATCCATATAGACTAGGTTCACAGAAAGCCAATACATGCAGAAGAGATAGGTCCCAGTGCCATTATCATTGGTTTCTCAGTCAGCCCCCGCTGGCAGCCACATTCAGAGATTCCAGTTTGGTCATATGCTCATTCAGTCTTGGTCCAGGTGGATTTGATGAGCTCCCAATCGATCAGGCACACTGTCTCAGTTGATGGGCCAGTCCCTCGCGGTCCTGACTTCCTTGCTCATCTTCTACCTCCTTCTGCTCTTCGACTGGACCTTGGGAGTTCAGTCCTTTGTTCTGATGTGAATGTCAGATTGGCTCTTTAAGCCCAAGACATACCCAGGAAGAAGTCCTAGGGGCCCACTGGGTCAACATGACTACAATGCCCCCTACAAGATGAACTGTCCCAGCTTTCTAACATGTAAAAGCAGCTTTGAGCTGTCTGCTGACCCGTCAGGATTCCCAGGCAGGTCTGTGTGTGCCAAGGAGTGAACAGAAGCCCCATTCACATGGCATTCCCCACTCTCACCCAGTCTGTGTCTCTGACATTCCACTTGCCTGGGAATACCAACCGGTTTCCACCTACTCATCATGCTTCCCTCCAGTCTTCCTCAGAAGGGACAGGACTAGAGAGACACCAGCAGCCACAGGTGCCTTGAAGACAAATAGCCAGACTTGTTTAGCCCTCTCGGGCAGTCTCCAGCCTCCAGCTGACCTGAACACTCCAAGGGTTAGGCCTCCTCACTTTGGCATCAGCTATACCCTCCTTGTGAATTGGCACACTGCCCTTAGCAGAGAACAGTAACACGTTATGGTCTGCAAGGCTCAGACATAACTCGACTCCATTGTTCTGTGTCTGGAAAATGATCTCACACTGACCCTGAGAACTGAGGTGATTCTCAGTCCCTCAGGGGAATGGGGCTCTGGTTTGCCCAAGAGCTCCTTCTTCATCTTATTTTCAACTCCTCATTCCTCTGGGCACACCTTCCTCACTGTCTCCTTGCCTCCTTTGGTTGGCAGAACAATAACTCCCAAAGATGCCTGGCATCTGCCCTGTGGAGCCTGTTAATACAAGATGAAGGCTATGAGTGGAGTTAAGACTGCTAATCTACTGGTCTTAAAGGAGAGCGACTATCCTACATTACCCAGATGGGCAAAGCCATCCTAAGCATCCCTGGATGTGGAAATGGGAGTAGAAGAGGCTAGAGATACCATGTGGAAAGAGCATAACACACTGTTGCTAGTTTGAAAGAAGGCACAGGGAAAACCACTGGCCAAGGCACGCATACAGCCTCCTGAAGCTTGAAGGACCAGAGATTCCTCTGGAAGCTCCAGGGGTGGACAACCTTGCTAACCAGCAACACTGACTTCAACTCAGGCCTCCAGGTCTGTGGAGTGATAGAGTTATGAAGCCACACCACTGAGTCTGAGGTTTGTTACAATAGGGACATCTCTAGATGCCACTAGCCTGATTCAGTTTCAGCTAAGATATGGCAAGCCTAAACCCTTCACACTCAGGCTCTTTTAACCCAACTTCGTGGCCTTTTCCCTGGCTCTCTCTCAGTCCTACACACCCCTCCTCTTGCTGAATTCTGCCCTTCACTCTGCCCTCAAGAAAGCTGTCTTTCTGTTGGGCCCCACTTTGCCCTCTAGGACCTGAGTAGGGTGAACAGGCAGTGCTGCTGTCTGCTGGGACTCCTGTGCTGTCCTGGGGTCTCCGTGCATTGAGATTGAACCAATGTATCAGATTAAAAGCCCTGAGTCCACGTGTCTCCTATTGAGTTTCCCTCCAGACTCCTCCATAACCCTAAGATGAGAGTTAGGAAAGGGGAACTGGAGGAAAACCTGCCCTTTGTTACCATCTAATGGGAGTGAACCAACTAGCCCAGGCCTCTCCATCCTGAGTTCTTGCCTCATCTGATTTCCTAATGTTTCCAGGAGATTGACCCTTAGCACCCCAGTGGCTTTGTTCTCTGGCCAGTTGAGTTGGTCTTCACTGTCCCCTATTTCCAGTACTCTAGCGAGCTGTGCCAGCCCTCACAAGAAATAGTCTCCTGCCCACCTATGCTCACCTCTTTCCTTTTACACATCTCCTTCTGAGATCAGTCTTGGAGGGGGACCTGGGAGCAAGAAGAAGTCTCCATTGTTCGTGCCCCAGCTTGGAAGCTGAGCCCTGCTCCTCACTTGCCAGTCTCAGGCCTCTTCTCCCACCTAACCGGAAGTCCTCTCGCTAGCACCAGGCTGACTTAAAGCCTCAGTTGAGATGAGCAGGTACACCTGCCTCGCAGTTAGGGAGGTGGCTGCTGAGCTTCTATAATTACACAACTGAGTGTCTGGAAACCGCAAATAGGCATTTAGAAATGAATAACAGTCCTTAGAGGTGAGAAGGTAAGTGCAGAGAACACAGCTTCTGACCCGTCCAAACAGCAGGCAGCAGGAGGTTCAGCTGAGGTGCCAGTCAGGGGAGGAAGGAGAAGGGAGCTAAAGAGCCTGGGTAGCACCCACTCTTATCAGCGCCCCACCCCCAGGCCAGAAGGCATACCTGCAAAGTTCCACCTCCAGACATCTGCCCCTTGCTTAGCCTTAACTGTCTCCTGCAGCTTCTGCCCCACTCATATTCGCCCTTACTCCAGTCCTCCCTTCTTTCTGGCCCCATTCAAAGTCCTCAGTTTCTGTGGCTGCCCTTCGGGCTCTCACAGCTTCAGTTTTGGTTCTGTATCCTCAGGTGCCAGATGTGAGACAAAACAGAGGCCAGAGGACCTCCTGCCTGCCTTCCCGGCATGCACCACAGTGCGTGGGCTGGGTGGTGAAGGAGAGAAGAGTGGCAGCTGGCCGCCCTAAGCATTTCCTGGGGCCCCTCTGAACCTAAATTCTTTAATTAACACGCCGAGGCGTTAGTGAGGTTGTGAAGCGGGATTAAGAAGGAAGTAGCTCCAGGACCAAGCTCCCCACCAGACACAGAGAAATTCCCCACAAGCATCAGTGGCTGGCACCATCCTACCTCAGCAGTCACCTCCCACTCCCATCTCCCTCTGCATCTTCCCCTTTCCTGAGCCATCCTGCTGGGGTTTGATACTCAGCACTTGGTCCTGGTATGGGAATCCCGAGTCTGCATGCTGCAGGCAGCAGATTCTCTGATGTTCCCAGATGTTCTCTCCTCTCTGCCCTGGAGATCCCCATAACCTGTTCTCGGGCCTATGAAGGCCTCTTGCCCCTTCAAGCCCTGTGCAAAGCACAAGTCCTTCCTGAGAGCAGCTCCAGGCTGAGAGTAGGTGAGAGCAGAGCTGTGTAGATCTGCTGAGGGCAAAGGCAGGTGTCAGGGAGAGCTGAGGGAGGACAAGGCTCAAGGGCCTCCTCCGCCCCACCACATCCAGCTCTGGAACTCTCAGGAACTGAAGAATAACATGCTACCAGATCCTGGGCCTGAGCACTCGGAGTTTGGGCCCCTCCTCAACCACTGACTTAGGGAATCTCTAAGAAACTGAGCCTTTGTTTCAATGTCTAGAGGATCCCAGGGCAGCAGGTGTGTCTAGTGGTCTCACTCTCTGGAACTCCAGGGAATCACTGGCCCTGTTCTGCCTCAAGCTTCAGGCCTGCGGGGCTGGGGCTGAGGTGGAGAGGAAGCTACCGGGGTCTCTCTCAAGCACATCCAATGCAAAAGCCAGGAACACAGTGGTCTAGACCCTTTCTCAGGCCTGTGAGCTGATTCGTTTTGTCGAACGGCAAGGAATGGCATTTTCCTGCCATTCGCCTTCCAATCCATTCCAAGTTCTCTTTGTCAAAACAAACCGCACTCTTATCATTATCACTCCACCCCTGGATCCTAAAAGGCAGCTGCATGAGGGTGTGACCCACGTGTGCGCATGTGTGGCTACCTCCACTCTCCCCTCTAGACACACCTGCTGCCCTGGGATCCACGTGCAAGGAATGGGTTGCCCGCCATCATCGTCATCAGCATCTGACGTACCTGCGCATGTGCGAGGAATGGGCCACCCACCATCTTTGACATCAGCGTCTGACGTACCTACACAACCCACCCTGGTGTGCATGTGCAAGGCGACCTTTAAAAGGCAGAGGTGCCATGTTCTGCCCTCTCTCTCTCCACCACCCTCCACGTTTCCCCGGGATCCGGTTCACTCTCTTCTAATAAATCTCCATGTGTGGGTACGTTTACGTGTTCCCTGTGTGTCTTGCCACTCGTGCCCTTTATCACAACATTGGTGCCACGTGACTCAGAAGGTCCTCCCGTCCTAGGGAGCCCCCTCTCCTGGGGCTCCGATCTCTGGCCCCATCTTAGGGCTGTGAGTCCTAGGACCAGAACCTAACCGAAAACCGGGGGATTATCTTGAGAATGACT
>JAQHUG010000641.1:37262-50303 GCA_028555095.1 Dicrostonyx torquatus
GTTTCTGAGGCTATCTCGAGCCGCTGAGTTGGTGCCATAGAAATGCCACACAGCAATGGGGTATTGCTCATCTCTTTCAGCACTACAACTGGTGACATGCTGGTGGGAGATGTTACTGTTGCTAGAGTGTTTACACCAAGAGAATGGGAAAGTGTCACAAACCACAGCTTGGTTTACCTTCTGCTGCTTCTCTAGAGCTTCATGGTCTAACACACAAGTCACTAATGTAAGGTAAAAGGGCCAGCCAAATAAGCTCACCCTGGCCCTAAAACCAGAGCCAGTGAAAGAAATACCCTGGCTCTGAGACCAAAGCCAGTGAGAGAAATACGTTAGCCCCAAACCCAGAACCAAAGAAATACACCATGACCCTGAAATTAGTGCCAAAGAAACACACTTTGGCCCCAAAACTAGTACCAAAAAGCTAAAAAAAAAAGGGGGGGGTGAAAGAAACACAGCTCAGCCCTGAAATCAGAGCCAAATCTACTCCTGATCAACTAAGCAGAAAACCAACCAATCCCTGAGCAGAGATCTAGCCAATCTCAGCTCAAGGGACTTAAATCTGACCAATTCCCACCCTGAAAAACTCCACCCCTAAGGAGACCTGAGCCTGTTTAGTTTGCTTTGGCCTTTTCCCACCGTGGTAGGGACAGGCATTCTCCTGGATTCTTCCCTCCCAATAAATCTCTTGAATGAGGTTTGGGTGAGACCTTTCACGGGAGCAGAGACAGAGTGGAGTGGAGGGGGCTGTGACGCTTTCACTGGGGAGAACATCCCCTAGCACAGCCAAACTGTATCAACTTCACTGGGGAAGCTCTCTTGCCAGAGCAGAGCTCTTCTGTTGGGGAAACCCTTCCCTAGAGCAGGGCTGTGAGCTGTTACTTACTGTCACCTGTGTTATGTCTTGGCTCCCGACTGCCAGAACACTCTTCCATCGGAACTGTAACACTCAGTATTTCCTGGTCTCTGACTGCCAGATTACTTTTTTCATCGGAGCTGTAACACTTAGCATTCCTTGACTCCTGAGTGCTGAGTTCCTTTCCACCAAAGCCGCAATGCTTACAACTCCCCCACCTAGCTAGAGTCATCTTGAAAGAGGAACCTCAACTGAGGAAATCCTCTGTCAGCCTGGCCTGTAGGCAAGATTGTGGAACGTTTTCTTGATTAGTGATGGTTACAGGACAGTCCAGCCCATTGCAGACAGTGTTACCCCTGGGCAGGTGGTCCTTCACCCACTATGAGGAACAAGCCAATAAGCAGTGTTCCTCCATGGCCTCTGCTTCACTTCCTGCCTCTAGTTCCAGCCTTGAGCTCCCGTGATGGAGAGGAAGCTGTGAAAATGAAATAAATCCTTTCCTCCCCAAGCTGCTTTTGGTCACCATGTTTATCATGGTGGTAGAAAACAAAGACATTTGGCATATGCCTTAGTTAGGATTTCTAGTTAGAGACACCATGACCATGGCAACTCTTAAGAAGAAAATGTTTAATTGGGGAGGCTCCCTTGCAGTTTGAAAGGTTCAATCCATTAACATCGTGATGGGGAGCACAGTGTCATGCAGGCAGATGTGGTGCTGGAGCTGAGAGGGCTACATTTTGCAGTCAGCAGGAGTTGGCTGAGACACATGGGCGGTGTCCTGACCATAAGAAACCTCAATTTCTGTGTCCATAGCAACACACTTTCTCCAACCATTCCATACCCACTCCAACAAAGCCACACCTCCTAATAGTGCCACTCCCTATGAGATTGTGGGGGGCAATTGCATTCAAACTACCACAGCATGAAAAACTATAAGTCGTATCATGACTTTATTATATATTAAAATGATTTTATAGACATACATATACCTGGTGAAGTATGATAGTTTTGAATTAATTCACCTCTTGTGTGACTATTCGATTTAAAATATATATGGTATGTCTTACATTTCTATTGAACATCTCTATCCAAATTAAGTGATAGAGAAAATGTTAATAATGTATATTGAATTTAAATATATTAGTACATTGTGAATACTGATAACATTGGCAAAGCAATCTTCCAGGACTCAAAAATTTGTCCACTCCAGCTAAGAAGTCTTTCACATCACCAAGGAACAATGAAGTCCTGGATTTTGTCTTCATTGTTCTTTGTTCATCTTAAGAATCAGCGTTGAAGGAAGCTGTCCCAACTGTCAATGGCCACCACAGGCAGCTGTGGTTCTAAGTTTGGCAAAACACAGCTGGAACATTTAAGAGACTGATTTGCCTTTTAGGGTTTACAAAGGAAAGTAGTAAAGATTCTACTTTATTTGTAAATTATATGTTACACTCCAATAGTCCAATAAATCAATAAACTCTCATACATTTTAGTAGTACATATATACATATAAATTCTCTTTAATATATGGCAAAGGTTTATGATTGAAAAGTATATGATAGGACAGGGTGTCTCACTGAATCTAGGACTTGTTGATTCAGCTAGTCTGGCTGGCCAGAAAGCACCAAGGATCCCCAGAATCTGTCTCCGTAGAAACGGGATTATTGAAGCACTATCCCTGGCTTTTCTGTAGGTGCTGGGAATGGGATTTGGGTCCTCATGCTTGCTAGTGAAGTCTACGCCTGACCAATCTCCTTAGCACCAGAAATGTGTTTTGTATACACCCTTTTATTCACATATAGCATTGCAGTGATGAAAATAGCATTTTTTTTACCATCATGGTCATGTGTTTGCCACTATCCAGCATCACCGAAGAGTATCCACACTAGCTAGATTTCCATTAGTACATAACAAAGTACCAGAAACAAATAACTTCTGAAGAAGAAAGGTTTATTTGGGTTTATGGTTTGGGAATCTCAGCCTGTGGTTTCTGGAGCCACGACAAAGCAGTATAGCATGGTGGAAACAGGTGATGAACACAGCCATTCACACCAGCAGCCAGAAGTCAGAGGGAAAGAAACAGGGCCCCAGACACTTCCAATGGCATATCTCAGTGACCTCCCCATTCTGCCCTGCCTTCTCCACTGACAGCCACATCTTTAATACGTGGACCTTTGAGAGACATTGAGATCTAAAGTATAACAAAACCATGTGGTATATAGCTAGGACATGAAAGGATCAAAATTTATGAAGTAGAATTTCTACAGAATACAAAACCTGTTCACGGTGAGGTCAAGCCATTATGCATTGAGGGCTCTCGGTGTGCATCATGGGTCATTGTGAGCAAGCTGCTGAGATCACCAGCATGCTTTACTAGTCAGTAGGCCTATCTCCAGCCTCCTATTCCTCAGGTCTCCTCTTTGTGGCTGCAGGAGACGGTCTCTCCTCGTCCTTCATTTCCAGGTCTGGGAAGCCTCAAAGCCTGCAGGCTCCTCCTGTCCCCTCCCACCTTTGTTCCACCCAGAACAGGTCATGCTCAATTTACCTGTCTTGGCTCCAATCCCAGTTTCTAGATGCCTGCCCCCAACAGTCAACCACAGTGGCTATGTTGTTCCATAAGCTTGATGTTTTGCTCAAGTTGTGCTTGCCTAATTCTGTCATTTACTGATGAATTCTGGCGCACCTGGTCCTGGGAATGTCAGGTGGTGGCTTGGTTTCCAGCTTGCCTGCCCACCATTCCTGGGAGCATCAAACGTAAATTGAATCAGATCAGTGGGGAACTCTGTGTCTGTATGTGGGTTCAGAGAATTAAAGATGCAGTTATGTGGGTTTCTCGGACCCAGTATTCATCTGGTGAGAATTCTGCCCTAGGCACATTGTATAAGAAAATGTCAAAACTCCAGGCTGTGTTCCTTGGAGACCCTCAGGACCAACGGGTCACACTAACAAAGACTGCCACCTGCATTCCTGCAAATCATGTGTTAGGAGCAAGCTGATTTAGGTGGTGTTTCTGGGGGTGGGACGGAAAGAGAAGGTCAGGGAGGTGTGTGTTCCACTGCAGTGACCGAGCAGGAGAAGGAGCTCTAAACCAGCCCTGGGGGACAAGATGAAGAAGGGAGGAAGCAAGCCCCCAAATTACTCAGTTTTCTTGGGTAGCTTTCATTATAGATGATGATGGTGATGATGACGGTGATGACAATGATGACAAGTAACATTTACTACACTCTTATTGTGGGCCTGGCTTTTTGTGTCTCCATCAAAGCAGCACTGAGAAACAGCAATGACTGCTGCTACTGTTACATTGTCATTCTCACTGTGGCTGAGGAGGAAACTGACCCAGGAAGGCCAATGGACTTGGTGAGGGTCCAGAGCCCAGCTCTCCCTCACACCAACTCATGAACACTGTCATTCCTGGAATTCACCAGTTCTTCTGCATGCTTCCCTACCCTACGTTTTTACAACTTTCCAGACATCATGCAGTTGACACTGCTGTCCTACCCCAGTGTGTAGAGGCCACTGGGGTGCAAGTGTGACCCAGCACAAGATAAGGCAGCACACACACTTGGTCAACTTATAGGAGTCTGGGACACAAGGAAATCAATTTCATGCTGCGCCATGCAGATAACTTTACTCCTTTCTGTGGTTTTGAGACAGTGAAGTAGCTCTCACTTGTCCCCATTAAGAAATGATTGCATTTTGAGTCCCACTTTAGCAATATGGAATGGTGCCTCAGCGCTGCCTTTGAGCCCCTAATCTATGGTGGGCTCAGCATCTGTCTCCATTGTCCTAGAGCCCCATGGGACTGGCTCCCACTGCTCCCTGCACCCCTGGTCAGGCTGGGGAAGGTGCCGAGGTGTGTCCATGCTACCTGGTACAGTGAAAGATGTTCAAAGGGTGTTGGCCCCACTGCCTTCACTCAACTGGGAAAAGTCCCTTGGTTACCTTTGGTCAGAGTGAAGGCGCTCCTATGGTTGAGTTTGACTTGTCTGGTGTGCAAAGGGGCCAGCTTGGCCTTTGTGGGTTCAGAGGGTATGGTAATCCAACTAACCTTTTAAAAACCTGCCTCAACCAGTGTGGGCCCCTCGTCCTAACACTCCTATGTGTTTAGGAAGAGGATGAAGAAGAAACCATCCTAACACCCACTCTCCCTTGCCCCACCCAGCCTCAGGGAAGTCTCACACATGACTTATCCATTTTTTTTAACTGTTTGGGGGATATCCTATGGCAACCCAGAGGCCTTTTCTGTTGATTTGACTGGCTCCCAAGACCTTCAAAGTCTTCAAGGAAAAAAGTCATGGTCCAGCAAGGGTGGCACTATCTTCTATCTCAGGGCTGGAATCACACCTACTCATTGTGCTTACAGATGTCTTTTTCACATTCCACGTGTCAGTAGCTCTATGGCAGCTTCTCTCACTGTCCACTGGTCCAGCCATCGGCTATGACTGTATTCTAGTCAAGAGTGGAGGAGACAGGAACAGCTCAGGCAGAAAGCTGGCCTTGAAGAAGTCATCTCTCCTTGAGCTTGGGCTGGGAGAAGGTGATGCTGAATAAAGGTGAATGGCTGAGACTAACTCCCTCTGCTCGGGTCACAAGACCTGAGATTTTCAGCCCTGCAAAGGCCTAGAGCTGAGGACTCTTGGGGAGACACAGGCTTCAGCTGGTTTGGTGAATGAGCAGAGATGCCGTAGTCGTCCTATGTAGACAGGGAGTGGAAGTCACACACAAGGTAGAACTTCCCCAAACCAAGAGTGTGAGACATAAAAATTCTGGATCTCAAGAGGAGACTAAATGTCCTTCCTGTAGGGATAGAGGTGGTAGCTGAACATGGGTGGGCTGGCGTCTCTGCACTGAAGGGCCCATTCACACACCGGGCAAACTTGTGGCTTCCTGATCCTCCTTGGTGCTGCTTCCCTGAGAACTCATGGCAAACTGCCGTCCCAGCTTACTTTAGCACCTCTTCCTCCAAGTCAACACATGCACACACACAGACACACTCCACACATGCACCACTACACACATACCACACACAGAGACAGACATACAGACACAGACACACACACATACCACACACATACACACACCACACAGACACACACCACACACAGACACACACCACACATGTACCACCCACTACACACATACCACACACAGAGAGACACACATACAGACACACACACACACACACATACACACCACACCAACCACACTTTGCAGGTCCCCTCCCATATTATACCCACCTTTCTCCTTGTTTCTCTATCCATTAGCTTTGCTTAGGCCAACAGTGCCTCTACTGCCTGACCACCCCCTGTCCAAGGCTTCAAGGGAACACAAGAATTGAGATCAGATTTTAGTCTAACAATCTTACCATTGTGGTGGTGGGAGAAGCATTGTGTGACCTAGAGTGGCCTAGAGTGGCAATGTGTCCAGCCTATGGCAGGCGGTAGTAGGAAAACCCAGGGAAAGGGGGATCCAGCTCAGTGTGTGGCACCCAGCCCATCAGAATTCCTCTGATGGAAAACACCAGAAGTTTCTATAGAGAATGGGCAGGAAACCTGTGGGGCATTGGGAAGGACTGGGAAAGTCTGGCAGCTGGGTGGGCCAAGTACTGGCTCCCATCCTGGGAGGCAGGGTGGTGTCTGGAAAGAGTGTGGGCTGTGGAGAGACAGAGCTCACTGTGTCTTGACTCTGTCATTCTAGATTTAGGACATCTATGTTGTGGGACAAAGAACACCCACCTGGAGGGATGACACAGGTGTTGCTACCAGCCTATGTGGGTAACAAGTATTAGCTTCTATCCAATGCTGGCACTCTGGTGACTGGCCCACAGGGAGGGACTATGGGAAAGAGACTTCACGGATGGAAAAAGGGAGAAGACAGTGGCCAAGGCAGGCAGGTGCTATGGGGACCTGACTCTTTCTCTTTACTCTTCAGAGATGGCTTGAATATGTCCCAACCAGTGTCATCCTGAACAACTTATTGTAGCCCCAGCTAGATGGCTGTGCCTGGCCTGGCCAGCTATGGGGTACCCTCCAGCTGGGCACCTCCAGGCTGGCTTCTGTCAGTCCTCACAGTGACCGCTTGGAGTCAAAGCCATGTGGGGAGGGAACTCAGCCCACAGCTGCCTTGGGTGTACAGGCATGCCAAACACATGTTGTGAATACAAAGGAATGACAGTTGAGTCTCTAGTCACCAAAGCTAGACGGAAGGAAGGGCCATCAAGGTAGGGCAGAGAAAAGACAAAGTTTTCTGAAGTAAGGGATATGAATCAAGCATCATGGGCTATCACTGCTTACAATGGAGGATAGGACTCTGCAGGGAACAAAGTAGCACTCCTTTCTTCTCTGCTTCTTCTGTCGTCATGGCAACCACAGTGCTCTACCTCTTGGTCCTCTCAGCCCCAATGAAGCCCATTGGCCCCCTTCTATCTCCTTATACCACCTCATCTAGTAGAGCTGTCCAACTGCATCCAGTGCTGTCTCCATCTCCAGCCTAGGACACCCTGATATTTCTGTCACCCCTGGTGGTTGGCCTAGTGTCCTTTCAGGTCCTTGTGTGGTGCCAGAGGTTGGATGAGAGGTCATTGCCCCACCACTAAGGCAATGTGTTTTTGCATCAGGAGAGGCCTACTGCGTCATCTCTCAGATCCTGCCTCTCTCTCAGCTTTCCCACCCCCCCCCAAACCTGGCCCATCCAAATAGCTCTAGAGTCAGGCCCTTCTGAACTGCCCACAGCTTCCAGAAGACTCCCTGCCTCTGCTGTCAATTCTTCCACCTCCTTCTGTCCTGAGGCCACTGCCTGTCTGCCCATTGTGTGGAGTCAATTCCAGACTTTCTGCGGGCAGAGGACTTTCCACCCTCTTTCCAGGTTTGCCCCACTAAAGTCTCTCAGCGTCACTGCAGCACCACCTGCTCCTGCCATTTCCTCTGCCCTGTCTCGTCCCCAGAGCACAGTCCAGGTCCAGGGAAGCGCTGAATTGTCCAAACGGCTTGTACTTTGCATGGAAACTTTATGAACAGTGAGGACACTTAAGGAAAGACAGGTTTCCACATCTGAAATCCTTCTGCTAAGTCTTTTATTTCCTCTACCCTGTTTTTGGCTCCTTAGAGGGCAGAGTGGTTCTGACACTGACACATTCAGTTCTCTTGGACAAGGAGGGACCTTGGACATACACATGCACAAACACATGTACATGCACACACATGCACACATACACATACACTCACATATCCATTACCACCCACCACACACATGCACAAACACACATGCATGCATACCCTCCCACATTTGCATGCACACTCACATACCCATCACACACACACACACATGCACATACACACATGCACACCCCTCACACATGTACATGCACACACATACCCACTACCACCCACCACACACACACACATACACACGCACGAACACACATACACAAGCATACACGCACATACACCCCTACACATACATGTGCATGCACACACATACCCACTACCACCCACCACACACATACATGCATATACACATGCACAAACACACACATGAACACCCCCATACGCATGTACATGCACAAACAGGTGCATGCACATTCATATACTCACTATCACCCACCACACATACATACACACACATGCACACACTCACATTTTTAAAATTGAAATAAGTCTTTACAAAAAAAAGAGTTCTAGGTCCTTTTTCAGAATCAGAGGACGTATCAGTATGAGATCACAGATTCATATGCATGCTGAAGTTTGGGGATCAATCAAAGCCCCAACCATCCCTAAGTTACCTGGGACTTGCCATGGGGCTCCCATGGGACGCTTAGCTATATCCTGCTCTGTCTCTGTGGCTCTAAAACTCCGACTCAGAACCCAGGACAACTCTGCTCACCTAGAAAGTGCCTATGAGCCCCAGAGCATAAGGGAACAATAGGGGAGTCTTTCCTCTTCCCCAGACACAAGTGGTGAATCCAGAGCACCCAACAAAACTCTCCCCACCATAAATCGGAGATGTGCTAGATGCTCTTGACTGGAAACATGTTTTACCATCTCATTTTATTTTTTAATGTTGTAGAAGCAGTAGGGTAACAAAAGCAGCAGGTGTGTAAAGAACTTTGCTAGGGAAATGGCAGCACGTGTCACACACACACAACACCAACACACAAACCACACTCATCTTGCCAGACAAGCAATCTGGCCTGGAGGCTGCCTCCTATATGTTGGGAGTTTCAAGACCGACTCTGTGGCCTTGCCCTAAGCCATGGTCACTACTCTGAACATTTTACCAGCTGCCCAACCTACTCAACCCTTCCTCCAAGCTCTCTGTTCCCACCTGCCATCCCATCCCACCTGCCATCCCATCCCACCCCTCTTCTCCATTCCAGCCCTATACCCTTAGTCTTCTGTGTGACCAAAACGCCTGCCTAGCTCCCAAACAGCACCATGAGTATGGTTATCTTGCAAACAAGTCGTTCCCCACTGACTTCATGGTCTCTGGGTTTCCATGACCCACAAACACCTTGCCCCTCCTCTGCCTCCATTCCTTCTCTAGTCAGACAGCCAGCCTAGGGAATCTGTCTGTCCATGAACTCCTCCTCCACACAAGGCAGGACTGACCATCACAACATTAGTCCCTTTGGCCAACAAGTGTCCTAGAAGGTGTTGACCACCCAGCCTCACCACCACTTACTCCACCCTACTCCAGCCTAAGCCTCCAGAAACTTGCCACCTGCCCTATCTTGGCACAACAGCGGCCCAGGATGTGGGAGTCTCACCAGCTTCACTCTCCCAGAAGGCTTAGTACAGTGAAGAGCAGGGCAGCTGCAGATACCTGCCTGCCTTCCAGGAAAGACCCAAGAAAGGGGTGAGAGTTCCTGCTAGGACACTGTTCAGACATCTGTTGAAAGCCACAGACTCACCGCCCATCCTTCCACCCCCAACAATTCCTTCCAGTCTATTCTCTGCATTCCCCCATCTGCAGCCCCAGAGAGAAGCCCTCCTGCCAAGCATACTAACCCCTTGTTCATTTCTGCTCTGCAGAGAAAACCGTGACCCACTCAACCCATACTGGCAACATGCAGTGGCACACTGGCATGTGACTGCATGTGTGCTGTGTGTATGCATGTTCGCATGAGCCTTTGACTTGTGCTCACTGAATACTCAGAGACTAAGACATCAGATTGCACAGTTTATTGAGGATGTAACAGGAAGGGCTTTAAGGAATACAGGGGAAGCCAAGGGTGTCCTCTTTTTTCTGGTTCTGGGTGCAGGAAAGTGAAGACAGAATCCCTTAACTCTGAGTAGTCCCACTCAAAATGAGACCATGCCAGGATCGGATGGGCTGGCCACTCTCAGTTCATTGTCTTTTTGTCGCTCTCTTAGACACAGAGCTAGCTTCTGTCATCAGCAGGAACTGAGACAAACTCTGAGCAGATGAGAAAGACCAGGTTGAGACCCAAGAAGCCAGTTAAGGACAGAGGCAACGCCTGGTGGAAGGGACGGGCTGGACCTAAGCAGAGGTAAACTGAAACTGGCCCAGCTCTGGTGTCTACCAGCACACGGTAGTCCAGAGTGATCCAGGCTCAGAACAGTGGAGGAAGGAGATTAGCTGAGGACAAACCCAGGTCCCCTGAGTGGTATAGGGGAGTAGACAGGGGACAGCAGACTAAGGCACGGGGGTTCTAAGGAGGGGAGCCACAGGAAGCTCTATCTACCGACCACCTTTCTTGGAGGGGGTGCTCAGGCTGGAGCCCTTCGTTAGGGTATCCTTGTAGTCACTGGCACTGCTTCGGCTCCTGCTTTCCCCACCACGGACGCTGCACACTCCAGAGATGCAGCTAGTGCTATTGGCCACGTAGCCACCACTGACTGTACTGGGCCGGAAGCCATAGCCTCCACTGCCACTGGTGCTGCTGATAATGGCTGCAGAGAGAGAGAGAGTTGACTCAGACCTACTCAGGCAGAGCTAGGGAGGAGACTCTCCTTCCCCCAAGACAGATCAGGCTCTCTAAGGACCTGAGTCATCCCCTCATTCTGGGGAGGATATTCCAAAGATCCCTCCATATGTCCTTGACTTACTCAGTTTATACCCAATGTGGCTGAGTCTTGACCCATTGATTCTCAAGCCCATCTCCTCCAACCAGGTACCCATGTACCCAGTTGTCTTAGGCATCCACCACTGTCCCTCCTATTAGTGGCTTTGCTGAATCTGCCTCCAACCTCTATTTCTTGCTGACTCCCCACGGATGGCAATCTAAGATCCATGATCCAAGGTCCAATCCTGACAGCTTGAAGCACCCCTTCTGGAGTCCCTTCTGTCCTGCCCCCCACAAGTCCCTATCTAAGTCTCCAGTCGTGATCTGTCTGTAATTTGCAAACCCAGCCTCAAAAGCCTGGCACCCACCCCCACACGCATCCTTTTCTTAGAATTCATTCTTCATTTCCCTTCTCCTGTGGGTCTCTCTTACTGCTAGTCCCTGGGAGGCAGGATGACAAAGATGAAAGAGTCCCGGAGGGACAGGAGACTAGAAGACCTGGCCCTAGTCTGCCCTCTGTACTTTGTGATCTCTGCCTTTTTCTTTCTGATTTGTAGGCCCTTGTCTGCACACACAGAGCGTGTCTATGCAGCACCTCTGACTTAGCTCCAAGCCCACAAAAATACTTACAGATGCTGACAGGGGATGGGTACTCTCCTGACATCCTGTAGAGAAGAGAAGTAAAATTAGGAGCATCCCACAGCCTCTTCCAAGGTGCTGCCCACAACAGCCTGAAGTGGGCTTCTGGACCTGCAGGGCAGCTGTGGAAACTTCAGGACTGCTTTAGTACAAGCAGAGCCTCAGAAGCGTTGGAGGCCACCTCGGAAACTTTGGGGGTAAGCAGGCAACACACTAGACTGAAGAACCGTTTTTAAAAGATGCGTGTGTTCCCTCCCTCACACCGTGGTGAGCCCTCTCTCTTCCTAGCACACTGGGAGGCTAGGGTGGTCAGCCTAGCACACCTCCACCCAGCCAGCTCACAGTGTACCTGGAAAGAGGGAACAAGAAAGCCTAATAGAGGAATGGGGCTCAGGAGAGAAAGGAGGATGCTCCCAGACGCTCTGGAGAGGCTTAAGGGCTGAATGTGCTAATTCATGTAGCTTACACACAGCAACCAGGATGAAGTGTGCATTCAGCCTTCATGGGTATAGGTGCTACTCTTTTTTTTTTCTTTTTAAGATGGGGTCTTATGTAGGCTAAGCTGGCATCAAAGTTACTATAGTCAGGGGTAACCTTGAACGTCTGATCCTCCTGACCACCTCACACAAGCTGGAATGTTAGGATGTGTTACTACGTCCAGTTGTATGCAGTTCTGATAATCAAAGTCAGGCTTTGCACGTGCTAAGCACCAACTGAGCTGCACCTCCAGCCCAGCTGATGCTCCTAACTGCAGTTAACTTTCTCCTTATCACTGCCCGATTCTCCCCTACAGCTTCTTGCCCAGCACCCTCTGCTCACCTGCACTCCTCGCTCTCCAGGAGCTTGCGGTAAGTGGCGATCTCCATGTCCAAGGCCAGCTTCAGGCTCATGAGCTCCTGGTATTCACGCAGCATCCGAGCCAACTCCTCCTTGGCCTGGTGCAGGGCGCCCTCCAGCTCATCCAGCTTGGCCCGGGCGTCCTTGAGGGCACTGTCCCCTCGCTGCTCAGCATCAGCGATAGCTGTCTCCAGGTTAGAAGCCTAAGCAAGGAATTCAAGAAGTTAGAAAGCTGAAGGAAGCCTGGTCTATGTAGCCAAACCCCTCACATTCAGTAAGATCCGGTAGCATTCTGGATGCACACCACGCTTCTGCTCTGGCTGAAAGGAGTGGCAAGCCTTCCTAGATCTCAGCTATGCCCCTATTCCCAGACATATGGCAAAAGGAAAGCATGCTCCTGCTCTCTGGAGACCACAACCACTTCAATGCCCAGACACTGATCATCAGGCCACATAGAGAGTAAGTGGCTTTCTGTTCTTGAGTTGTTTAGGGTCTGTGGGGAAAGATATTATAAGACAATGTGCTCAATGCAGTGACAACTCCAGCCCAGACATATGGCCCACAGGCCAAGGTCATAGGAAAGTGATTCTCCCAGAATTATGATTATTTACCAGGTGCTCACTATGTGCCCAGCACCATCCTCAGCACCACCCACCACTGTGCCCAGCACCATCCTCAGCACCACCCA